>SNQJ01S0016923.1:0-20447 GCA_010110895.2 Picea sitchensis
CCCTCTCCATTCCATTGAATCCAATGGGGAAGGTAGAGTCCACATATTGTCAAAGTAACTCATTCAAAATGACGACACTTGAAAAATTGCATCCCTAGGTTAGTCGAGAACAACCAATATAAGCATGAAATCACCATAAGGTGGCAGGTAATCAAAATTTCCCATCAACGACGGAAACACACCAACACATAAGTTGACAATGTTGGTTTGTGGATTATCAATCATCAGGACCGTGGAAGCCCTCGATGAAGGGTCAGGACAAGAAAAGGACAATTGGTCAATGATCACAATCTGACCCTCGTGCAGAAAACACAAGACCCAAAAAACTATAGCAACCATTGCATGCATCGAATACGTCCAACTCCTTCCTAACAACAAGTTGTAGTCTAGAGGCACATCGACCACTTCAACTTCGAAACACATGATGTTTCCTCCCAACTGCATGGGGAAATAAGGAATGATTCCATGTGGTCTGAACGACCGATCGTCAAATGTCCTAAGAAACATAGGCGATGGAGACAAACTGGGTTGGCCAATGGCCTTCTAACACGTAAACGACATCATGAAATTCGAGGATCCCTCATCAACCATTGTACGGAAAATGTTTCGAGTAAAATATCTCATGGTATAAGCCACTACTATATGAAACACAATGTGGTAAGGAAGACGGGGATTCAAGTCAGTTGGATAAAAAATGATTGCTCTTGAGTTACAAGTCTCTGTCGATCCCAAGGAGGATAACAAAGCTTTTCTCTGTGAAGGGAAACTCTGGAGGACTTCCAAATCATACATCGCGCAATGGGTCTGTGCCTAATATTCCTCGCATTTGGATTATGAGAATTATTTTTAAATGCACCTTTTGGGATGTGAATCATCGTTTGTCCCGATGTCTTCTCAATCTGGAGAGGAGTTGGTGGGTTCATGGCTTCTTTTTCCTTTTTAACAGATTCTGTAATTTTGTAATCTTGGTCCCTCATCGCTATATTAACCTCGACATTCATCATGTAAATATTCGCAGTCGGGTTATTACTCGTAGTCGCGGGGGGTACCTAACTTCCCCCCTTCTGCGCTCGAGGATGATGAAGCTTCAACCATTTTTTGCCCATGTGGAAATGGGTTCGTCAACACAATAGGCTATTGTTGTGCCAATATATTCTGAGCTTCTACAAGCCAAGGCAAAAGATGAGTCGAGTGGTCTTATGTGCAAAGATTACATAGATACTTCGACTTTCTCTTCTCCATTTTTCCCCCGCCAACAGTGTTGGTAGCCTTTTTTTCCCCTTTACCCCTTTTGTTTTTTTGTTTATTCTTTCCCTTGGGATGTTGGTTGACCTTAGGGTTCGTCGACTGCACATTGTGTACATCCGATGCTTGGTTAGGGGGAACAACCGAACTCGAGGTCTGGCTAGCCATAGTTTGTTGTATCGACAATTGTTGCAATTGATTTGACAACGGATCAACGGACTTTCCTTGTGTTGAGCCCACAATACCATCAGCATGGGGTCCAAGATTTTGCTTGGCCTTATCAAGAATAGATTGTGGCACATATGGGAAAATATCATAGAGCATGATGAACTGAGAGTAGATCAGTTCAAGCTATTTCACTCTCATAATCACCTCCTCCTCTAAGAACACTCCAAAAGTCGCTATGTCCTTGGAAATGCAGGGCACCAAAGACTTTAGGAACTGCTCTAGAAAGAAATTAGGAGGGACCTGGACCTTAATTAAGCTCTTTCGATGCCGCCATTCTAAAATATGATCCGAGATGTGGTCGTATTTTTTTTCTCAAAGTTGTCCAGCAATTCGGTGCCGACATCGTATCTCACATGTAACTGGAAATGGTTCAAAAAGACCATCACCAAGTCATTGAAGTAAGAATACCTCGAGCGGTCGAGATCAATATACCATTTCATGGAATCCCCTATAGGAGTGCACTGAAAAAGGTGCAACTGGATGGAGTCGTCCCTTAGTGAGTTTGACGAGCACCATAAATGAAAATTTGTCATGTGATCACCTGGATCTTTGCCAGGCTTACCTTCAAATTTTGGAATATCTGAGGGAAACTTAGACAGCATGGGGGGGCAACGTAGATCATGACAAATTGGGTCATTCAACAATCTCGACAATTCTAGCATATTTAGTGTTTCCAGAAATGATAGTTTAGGTTGAGTACTATGTACAGGAAAAGAGGGGCATGGAGTTTGACTGGCACCAGGTTCCCAGGAAAAGTTGGACTGTTGGCCAGGTATTTGGTAGAAACCATGGCCTTGACCATCATACGAAAACTACATTTGTTGGGGTATCATCAACTAAAACCCGTAATTGGATGACATAACTTGTGTGGGGATTTCTCCCTACGTTTTGTTCCAAGGATTTTGGAATGGGATGCCCCTAGACGACTCAATGAGCATGGGTATAGATCCTTTCCCGGGGTTCCATTGAGCATGGAAGGGGTTTCCCCCGATTGACATCCCTTGTGAGGGAATTGATCCCTACCAATGATTCCAAAGACCCTGAGTGGAAAAAACTCTAGTCATCGCTCCCTGTGAAGGAATAGTACCCTGCATGGGGTTCTATTGCCCAAAAATGGGGTTTCCCCCAGCCAAGACAAAAACCGAAGAAAAAATGTTGTTCCCAAATGCATCGAACAAAGAGAACGACATAAATCCCACCAAATTTATGTAAGACAAAGGTCCTAAACTTCCTGCTCGAAACAAGCTATAATTAGTGTTCATCTCGATTGGTTGTTGGAAAGCACCACTAAACTAAGGGGATGGAAGAGGTATATGAACTCCACCGTAAGGGATAGCATTAAAGGGGACTAAAGTGCCCCCGATTGACCCTTGCATGGGAGAGTTTGAGATCCCTGACCCCAGACCCATGGTCTATAAGGTGGAGTAGGTAATAATTGTGTTTGAATCAAAGTTAGGCATCCCATACAAGAATGTAGGTCTCATCGCACTCTGAGTAAACGGAGCGGTGGTCGAAGTCGATAACGGTATCAGACCACTACCCAAAGTAGAGGGAGTCAAGACCACTATGGTCAAGACTGGTGAAGGTGGGAGAGGAGGTAAGATTCCCCCTATGGTAGTAGTCATAACGAGATTATGAGGACTCCCAGACGAAGTAGCAACATTCACTTCCATTACCTCTTGTAAAAATAGTTGGCACTTGGAAGGTGTCACCTCAGGAGGGACAACTTGTATCAAGACCTACACTGACAAGTCAGTGATCAAAGGGTTGGTTGGCCTAAAGCCTTTGCCTCAAGGTAAGAAATGGTAGGTTCCTCCATATTCGAATAGTCTCCTCATAGAACAGGCTTGGGAACAGTTTCATGTGGCCCGATTGCTCCAAATGACCCTTGTTGGTCAAGTCTTCTCCGTAACGGTGGAGGAGGTGGCTCCAATGGAACTGAAGATAGGTCGTGTAGCCTTCATGACTGATGGATTTTTTGATCTTCCACCTTGTGAAATGATCAATCGACATAGTAAGGCTTAACTAGAATTTAAACACCAAGCACACACTAAAAATTTCCTAAAGACAAATCAAGCAGTCGACTATATAGTAGGAAGGATAGTTACGCCAATCAACACTAGAGAACCTAACTGGTGTAAGCACAACTCAAACATGGAAGCACCCTCCGGGTATACTCTACGAAGAGTGATCCTACGTCTACCGTAAGTACCACAGTATACCCCCATAGTCACCTGTGTAAGTCCCTAGAATATGACCAGCTAAGTTGTAAGCTCGCAGTCAGTCACCAGGCGAGTACAGTCGATAGTCGAGCGGATCGCAATGAGCAGGATAAAAATTCTGAAACCTATCAAGGGTGTCGAGATAAAATGGTCTGGAATACAATAGAGGATCTCAAATAGATTCAAGTTCCATGAATCTCCGTAGGAAAATGCAGTGGGTATTACTCCCAAGACAGATCCTCAATATGCATTTCCCACTATGTTAAGTCCGAATTTAGAAGGGTTATATTCGTTGCATTTCCTCACGTGACCTCGTGTTTATCCCCTTGTGTTAGAGGGGGGTCCAAGATAAATTTTACGATACTATACTTAAGCACTCCCTAACTCAGACTCCAATGTTTGAGTTAACAACCTTGAAGAGTTTCCTCTCCAACCTAATTCAATGCCCTAAACCCTAAACTAGTTTGTTGACCCTACAAACAAAACATCTAGTGTATTTTAAATTAAGAGTTCTTTTTAAAGGATTGATTTACTCACAGGGTATGGTGGTGAAACTAATGGTGTTCTAAAGAGATGAAAAAGAGGAGAAAATTAAATCACTTGAAAGAAAAATTACGTCAAATCCAAAAGAAAAGTTTTATAACTAACTCTTTGTAACTCAACTTTTCTTAACTAAATTTTCAATATCTTGTAAAGAAAACCTAAAACCTACTTTATCTTGATTACAAGCTACTTATGCTTCAAGAAATCAAGAAAGAACTTGAAAAACAAACTCTTTTTCCTTTTTGCAAATAACCAACTCTCACTACTTTACCAAACTGGAAATTTTTTTTTTTTTTAATGCTTTAAAGAGAAAAATTGAAGTAAATATTTTTCTTTTTTCAAAGAAAGTAAAAAGGATAAAAAGAAAACTAAAACAAGATTGGAAAATACCTTTATCCCACCGCGGATCGTAGGGTTTCAATCAAGAAACCAAGGAGGAAGATCTACAACTCAACAACTTTCTTAGAACCTTTTTAAGAGTAAACACAAGAAAACTAAGAAAAACAAGTAAACTGAAACCTATACCCAGGCTATGGCTGTAAATAGAGACTATGGAGTAATCCAAGAAATCCATGAGAAGTGTGGACTTCAATTAGGAAAGAGGCAAACCCCCTTTTTTCCCGAAAATTTTCCTGAAACAGAGACGTGGGTTGTTGCTTCAACAACTTGCGTATGTATGCAGGTTTTTTATTGAGCACGATGCGTATGTAAGCGGTTTGACCCAATACAAGGCGTGTACACCTTTGTATCTCTTCAAAAAAAGAAAAGAATAAACAGTCTTACAGGGCAGGGACAACTGGTATGCACCCTGGAGGTGACCATAATGCCTTGACATACTTAGAAAACTTGAAAGAAACTTGAAAGGAAAAAAAACCCATCAAACAACCCAAAATCCCCTAAAAAACCCTAGAGGCTTCCCCAGTATGGTCACCAATTATACTAGCAGGAAAAACCCCCTTTTAACTTCGAAGAGAAAGGATCTACTCCTTCCTATCCACGAACCTCGAAACGTCGAAAGCACCTTTGAAGATAGGAACAAGGTCATATCCCGTAGTCGCTTGGAGGCAATAGAAAGAGCTACGCAAAGGGCCAAAGCACTGGGTATAGTTGCATAAGGGATCACCATGTTCTCCAAGTGCCTGTTCAACTTGATCTCAACCCTGATACCTGCTCGAAGTAAATGAAGAAAAGAGAGGGTGGTTGAAACCTCACCTCACTCGTTAATTGCAAGGTATGGATGTCCCAGCGGGAAGTCTACCCGAGATGGTCCCCTGTACTAATTCTTTCCACAGAAGCCATGCCGAGTCCTCGACTCACCAGGGAAGCCTGTGCATGCAAATTCAACATTTAAGGGATCAGCTACCCCCTGGTGTGATCCATGCAGAATTAAGGTTGCGTATGACTGAAGAGACACCTCATCCCGAAAGTCTAGGAGGCCTCTGTTGGGAAAATGTTTAGGAGTATATATACTTAGTTTTGATATTTTTCGAAGGATCGATGGTAGAGTGAAGCTTCCAATTGTAAAGTTTTAACAGACACTCTAGTTCTCTGGTTATGCATCTGTATGTAATATTTCTTGTTTAATGACAAATAGTTTTCTTACCCCATCTAGTTTTCATCTCATACCGAGGGAGTTCATGATTGACTAATTCACATGAATTATTGCAATTATGTTACGATAAAGGATTTATTGTCGCATTGTTGTATTCTCCGGTTTTCTGCGTTTGAATGTAAGAAGATCTTGCGCTTAGATGTTTTCTCCTACAGTCTATTAGAAGCCTGATGTTTACGATAGACCTTTGCATTTCTCTTATACAAGTCTTCCCCCTATTCACCCTTACTACAACTCACTGTCTGAAGTTTATCTAAGACCTCACTTGCCCATGCATGCCTGGCCTAGTTTCGGAGTTAGAAAAATATTATTTTGAGTTAACTTCCATTCAATCCCCCCTTTTTATAAACAAATCATGACATAAACTGATGGGCATCGGGCTCTGCTCCTACTACAATCTAGGAGTGACTTCTGATGCTAACATTTCTGGCGCCGTCGCCGGGGATGAAGTTGAAAATTTTCCCTGATATTGAATGACATTGAGCCTCTGATTCTGAAGGTGCATCAGGTATCAAAGTCTCTGAAGATTGCTACTATGCACCTGGCGACTCCATTGTGATGACTCCACTATGGATAACCTGCCATGTTAATTGTGGATTTCAGAGGTAGACACACATGGTCCCATCCACAGCTGCCTCTAGCTACACCTGAAACTGATCTGGAGGTGGTTCTCAAGAAAGGAAAGGCCTCTAAAGGAGAATATTTCACTGCCAAACCAGGTAATCCACTATCCCCTTCTATAGGAACTCCATTTTCTCCTCCTCGGTTTCTTAGCAGACCTTTTTCTGAAGTTTCCCATTTCCTGAATTTCGGGAGTGTTCTGTTGAGTTTTCCCCACAGTGCAAGGGTGGAGGGAGAAACCCTTCTCCCTCCCTCTCCCTGAAGGCACTTTGGCGTGGAGCCGGACCATGAAGATTTCCCCCACTCCTAAGCTTTACCACTTTCGTCCTCTTGTTACTTTGTTGTTGCTTAGCAAGAAGCATCACGGTGACCCTAAGCCATCATCCCTTCCCTAAATCCCCTATTGTTCCCTGTTCCACTTAGGATCTCATCCCCAATATCCCCTTTAGGAGTTCTTCTCCTCCGGTTTCTCCTCCACCTAATATTCCTGTGGTAGGAGCAAATCCCCCTATGACAGAATGGAGGCTATTATAGCTACTAAGTATGCTCCCCTTTTGTTACCTAAACCTCTCAATGCCCTCCCGGCATATGGTTACCTCAAGCGGCTACTAAGTTTACTGTTGAGGGACATAGCTAGCAGAAAGAACAACTAGAAGCCTTTAGGTTCTGATGATAATGTTATCATGCATGCGGACATATGGATGAGGATTTTTTTTTTTTTTTTTTCCATAGTCTTCAGAAGTGAGGCTAGAAAATGGTTTAAGGCCATGCCTCACAGATCTATTGATGGGATCGAGCTTTGGATAATGCCTTTTTAGGCAGGTGGGGGAGATAAAAAGACTTCATGTATTACATGTGAGAGTTTGGGTCTTTAAAGAGAAAAAAAGGAGAGTCTGTCTCCGACTTCTCCAAGAGATTCAATAAAATGTAATAAAATCCATGCTAGATAACACCTCTGAAGCCTCTTCAAAGATCACTTACACTAGCACCTTTGATCTGGGTTACGTCTCGTTGAGGAAGAAGAGCCACTACTAAAGCCCACATGCAGGATGCAGCCGTGGAGTAGAATCTAACATATTGGTTGACCATTCGAGAACAGATAGAAACACATCCAGGCAGAGACCTGAAGCTTCCCCATCCGGTTCCTCTCCCCTTCTCCTTCAGACAGATGAGACAACTGGAATGCTAAAATCACTTTCTGCCGGGATGGAAAGGTGGGAATTAGAAGGGAAGCCCATCTACATAAATCCCCAAAATACAAATAGTAGAGGTTTCAGAAAGCCTAATAACAATGTGCCAGGAGAAAACTCCCCGAGGAACAAGGGGCGAGATAGGGATGGAGGATTTAAACCCCTCTCGAACAACCTAGTTTCTCATGAGGAAGGGAGGAGGTGGATGAACTCAACCTGAGATTCACTGCATCAAGGACACTTCCCCATTTCCTCATTGACTCAATCGCATATGAAGAATCCTTTATCAACACTCAAATCAACTTGAAGGTTAGTGAGGAAAAATCCGTAACCTCTATGAGATATAATCTCGAGTCAAAAGAAAGAGGGAATTTTGATATTAAGATCCAGCCCCCTCATAGCGGAAGACCTGCAGGATCGTATACTACTAAAAGAAAGAAACTTCGAATGATTGCAGCCAAGGGAACTGTCTAGGGTAAAGGCTCCTAAGCCCTATTCCTCGCCAAGTTTTGGTATGAGATTCAGGAAGATTAGAATCCACAATGCCCTCTCTAAACTAATTAAAAATGAAGATTTCAAAGGTCCCTCTCCAAATGCCTGTCGATTTAAACCTTCTCTTAGACTCAATGAAATCTCCAAGATGAAGAAATGACAATTTGTCCTGGGGCCCATGGTAGAAGATAGAGATGATTCATCCCCACTTTCTACACATTCCTGAACATACACGATAAAGTGATACATAACTGCCTCATGTATTGGGAAACCCATAACCATACTAAAATAGTATTGGGCCGAATTGGGGAGGTGACAAAAATTATCATGATTTGTACTCACCGATTCAGGAGGTGTAGTGTCAGGAGTCATCAAAGACCCTAGTGGTTTCTTGTTTCAATACCCATGAAGGTGTGTTCATGCATATTGGTGGATAAATCCCCAAATTCGGCATGTTGTCGCAGGAATCTTGGTTAAAGCTTGAAGGAACATTAGGATGGATCTCACGTGTACCATTCGGTCTCTTGAAGAGACGAAAGGAGCATGGGAAGCTCACATTGTACCACATTTGGTGGTAAATGAAGCAAAACCCACCAATCACCCCATATTTTTCCTTGACACCCGATTTGGGGTCCTGATTTATGCAACTCATTGATGCTCACGAGACCCTTTCAAAAGTCAGTGATCTTAATTATCTGATTCCCCTCAACCATCTGTTTGGAAGATGTTTTGACGAGCTTCTTCTAAGCGAAGCGTGACACCAGTGGATTTTCATGTCACAACTCTCAAGAGACCATACCCACCTCATTACAAGCTAGAATTTGGAAACCACCAACAATATTGGCTGAGTAAGGGCGCTCTTGATGGGTATGGGGGCTTCAAAGTAGAATTAAAGAGATAACCCAATATTTTGGAGATTTTGAGTTGATTATCCAGCAAGTCGGAAATGCTTATCGTGCTAATAATCCATTTCGAGAAATTAGAGAAATGAGGTATGGGACCTGATTGATAATTTCTTCATATATTTTATTTCTTTCATTCCAAGGGGAACAATACTTCCTTGATTCTCTAAACATCTCAACTATTTTGCTCAAATTTCCTCTGTTGCCTATGGTCAATTACAATGTTGAAATAAAATATAAGGCCTTTGTCTTGGACAATGTAGCATTGGAAGGTGATAGAAGATGATCACGGAAATGAAAAATTTCTCCAATCTATTGATGAATTTTTTGCATTACGTGATCCGGGATCGACGGAAAAGTAACCCTCCTGCAGTTGTTTTAAATAAAATAAAGCTAATCACCCATTTGATTGACCGGTGCCCTGCCAACCACATTACAGGGGACTAGTCCCTCTGAAAGATTGTTCGGCAGAATGATGTGGTAGTAAAGGTAGTATTTCAAAATGAAGATGTGGATCTGATCAAATGCAGCTTGGCACACAGGAGGAGCCCAAGTTTGTCAAATTATCAAAAAGCCTTTCCAAATGAACCAGTAAGAAATATGCTGAGTTGATAGGGAATTCAGCGATGTGTTTGCATGGGCCTATGAGACCTCAAAACTTATGACACATGCATAATAGAGCACAAGATACCCTTGAGCGAAGGCTAGGCCATTGAAAAGATGAGGCGGATAAATCCTATGTTGTTGCCTGTCGTGGAGAAGGAAGTGAAGAAATTGGTAGATGCCCAAATCATTTGTCCCCTTGAGATATTCTAAATGGGTGTAATTTAACGGATCGAGGAAGAAAAGTGGAGAAATCGAGCTCTATGTAATGGAATTTGGGGAACCCTATGAGGAGCTCAAGAAAGACAATTGTCATGCTTCCAACATCAAAACACATATTGAGAGGAGGTAACCGTTTGCATCTAGGGAGTTTCATGATCGATAGTTTTAAGTTTATAATGGAGATATCGAGTCATGCCGAGGGCCAGGAAAAAAGCGGCCTTCACCACTCCTTGGGAAACATTCATGTATGCAAAAATGCATTTCGGATTGATGAATCACGAGAACAACATTCAGAAGCGATCCATGGACATAGCCTTCATAGGGAGAAAGATAGGTTTGTCTTGAACTATCTGGATGACATCACTGATGTTCCTCAAAGGTGGAATAAAGAGAATTGTTGTCACTGAGGAAGAGTTTCTTGAAATTAATAGAAGGTTTGTCCTTTCCCAAAATCCCAAGAAATCTTTGTTTGCTATGAAGGAAGGGAAGCTATTAGGCCATATAGTATCGGCCGAGGGTGAGGATTGATCCTAGTAGGGTAGAGGCAATTCAAAACCTGTCATTTCCTAGATCTAAGAAGGAAATTCAGGCATTCCTGGGGAAGATAAACTTTCTAAGGAGATTCGTCTCAAAATTTGCTGAGATGGTGAAACACACCACAACCATGCTCGGGAGGAAATGATGTAAAATGGACTGCTGAACCCACAGAATCTTTTATCCAAATAAAGGGCATTGACTAAGGCACCAATGTTGATCAGTCTGACAATTCAAGAGTTCCTAATTTTTCTCTTTTACTTCTTTTGTCTGGTAGCGACGATCTTGTTGTAGAAAAATGAGGAAGAGTGAGAGAAACCCATTTCCTTCTTGATTAAGGCATTAAGAGAATCGAGAGATCAGTCATGGAAATCATGGAGAAAGCAGACCTATTCCTTATTGAAATCTCTCAAGTTTAGAGTCTATGTCATGCACTCAAAGTGACCACATACGTTCCTTTAGCCTGTGAAGGACATCCTTGTACAACTAGACATAGATGGGAGGAGGAGTAAGTGAATTAGCTAAGATCCTCGAGTTTGACTTGGAGATAAGGCCTACCAAATTAATTAAAGGTCAGGCTTAGCCAAGATGTTGGATGAAGCAAATTCACTGAGAGCCACAGGGGTAGATTTCATCAATGCATGTTCAAAATCACTTGAAATCGGGTTATTAGGTGTAGAAGCCCTCAGCAGAACCCATGTTGGATGGTAGTGTCCTTGGTATAAGGATGTCAAATATTTTCTATAGGAGTTGCGGCCTCTGGATGGCCTGCAAAGAAACAAGGCAAAAACTCTGAAGCTCAAAGCCGTCAGATACTGCCTTGTGATCAAATTTTACTCTTTGAGAAAAGACCCCTTAGAGGTACTTTTAAAATACATGAATCATAAAGAGGCAGCCAAGAATCATGGTTGGGCTTCCATGGCCTGACCTATCGGAGAGGCACCATTTACGGAAGACCAAAAGCTCACAAAATTATCGAGAAGATGGTGCTATTAGCCCTTGATCATTGATATGCAGTAAGAAAGTTAGAGCTGTATGCCAAAGATCTTTAGGAAAGCAATATCTTAAATCTCTGCCTTTAAAGCTTGTATTTGTTTTGGGACCTTTCCAACAATGGGGCCTGATTTTATTGGAGAAATCCACCACGCTTCCAGTGGGCATCATGAGGATGGATATTGACTACTACATATTTCTTTACTAAGTGGATCAGAGCTATCCCCACTAGAAGTGCTTCCCAAAAGGTAATCATCAGATTCCTGGAAGACATCATAGCAAAGTCTAGGTTGCCCAAAAAAAGATTGTTACTGATAACGCATCCTCTTTCAAGGCTAAGCCGTTAGCCAAGTTATATAAGCAATTTGGGATCAAACTGATTCACTCGATCGGCCCATAGAGTGAATTTCAATTTTGAATCCTAGGCTCTTTTGTTGTCTTCCAACAAAATCCTGATAGGATCATCAAAAGACTATTTGAGGACAACAAAAGGGCTGGGATTCAAAGTTGAAATTAAGCTAAATGGGTTGATCAGTGATACAAAAGAATCTATAGGCATCTCCCTTTCCAATTAGTTTATGGAGAATTTGTTTCCCTTCTTAGCTAGCCATTCACAGCAAAGTTCTTCCCGGGATCATCAAGAAGAGCGTGAAATGATCAAAAGAGTTCATCAACTAGTGGAAGCCAGTGAGAGAAGGTAATGGAGCCGAGAGTGGGACCATCAATGAGAGAGATCAGCCCAGCTTTTAACCAGGGGAAAGTCAAGAAGAAGAGTTTGAGATTAAGGGATTCGTGTAAGTGAGAGACGCACCACATACAAGACCAGAACCAAACATGGCAGAGATTTTGATGCCCTATGGATCGGGCCGTTCAAAATTTTCGAGGTTTTCTCAAACAACACATACATGTTCTGAGGTTGGAGGGTGAAGAGGTTTTCCAGCGACCTAGTAAATGGGCATTTTATGAAGAAATGTTTTGTTTGAGCCTTAGGCAGCTCCTTTGTTTGTAAATATTATCCTTTTGGTTCTTTTGTTGAGTTTCCTTTTTATTATTTTACGACAGTAAATAGCTCCATAGCCCAATAGCAAGGTACTGAAGCTACAAATGAGTTCATAGAGCATCCAGGGATGACTCTATCCCCCACAGAGCCTAATGGTAGCAATTTTGTCTTGGGCACAAAAGTACCCAGTTATGCAGGTTGCACGGGAAGCGCCAAAGCACAGAGTGAGAGAGTCTCTTTTTGGGTTACAAGTCCGTGAGTGAGAGAGTTTTGTTTCAAGCGGTCAGAAGACCGATCTATAAAGCTGATTGACTGATGGTCCGCCGGGGATCTCGGGGCTACCAAGCTACCCGAGGTATAGCGTCAAAGAAATCACCTATGATTTCAAGACAAAATGAATTAATCCGATCCCGGTGGCGTAAGCGCCAAGATCTATTCGTAATGACATCGGCAGTTGGGAGTTTGAAGGATGAAAGTCCCTCATCATCTCACATCTGGAAACCCCGAACCTAAAGCCAAGCGCTTTGAAATTAGAGCCCATGGTTTGGCCTAGTCACAAAGGAACTTGAGTCGGGAGGAGAGGCGCTAGGTTTATCATTTGTGGCAAGATGGAGTGCATGAAAATGAAGTGATCTTAACACCGTTCATCGAGGAGGACATGTGTGGTCTTGATTGAGCTCTCGCCTTGCCGTAGCCGTGACTTCAAGCACAAAGAACCTCTTTCATATCCGCCCCAGGGCGAGCCTTGAGACATCGAACCGGGCCACAGTGTTGAATTAGTTTTAGGACCCGTCGGTCGGAGAGGGGTGCATGGCACCCATTATTCCCTCTCAAAATTTCACCCATCGTAACTTCGAAGAGAAAGGATCTTCTCCTTCCTATCCACGAACGAAGCGTTAAAGAACCTTTGAAGATAGGCACAAGGTCACAAACCATAGTCGCTTGAAGGCAATAGAAAGAGCTACACAAAGGGACGAAGCACCAGGTATAGCTGTAGAAGGGATCACCATGTTCTCCTGGTGCCAGTTCAACTTGATCTCAACCCTGATACCTACTTGGAGTAAATGAAGAAGAGAACGGGTGGTTGAAACCTCACCTCATTCGTTAATTGCAAGGTATGGATGTCCGATTGGGAAATGCGCTCAGATGGTCCCACAATGCGATTCTTTCCACGGAAATATCGCAGGGTCCTCGACTCACGGGGCTTTCACACACTAATTGACATTTGAGGGGCTCAGCTGCCCTAAGCGTGATGCGATCTGAGGGAGTAAGGTGGCGTGTATGAGCAAAGGAGTCACCGGTTGATTTGGTGAAGAGACGCCTCATCCAGAAATTCTAGGAGGCCTCTGTTGAGAAAATGTTTAGGAGTATATATAATTGATTTTGATATTTTTTCGGAAGGATCGATGTTGAGAAGCTCAGGTGTAAAGTTTTGATGAGACCTCTAGTTCTCTGGTTATATGCATCGTAATGTAAGATTTGTGTTTAATGAGAGCGGTTTTTCTTACCCCATGGTTTCCAGCATCATCTTAGAGGTTCGCGATTGACTGATTCATGAATTATTGCAATTATGTTCTGATAAAGGATTTATTATCACTTGCATTGTTGTATTCTCCGGTTTTCTGCGTTTGAATGTAAGAAGATCCTCTTGCGTTTAGATGTTTTCTCCTACAGTCTGTTTGAAACCTGATGTTTACAACAGAGTTTTGCATTTCTCTTATACAAGTCCCTATTCACCTTACTACAACTCACTGATAAAGTTTATCTAATACCTCCTTGCTTATGCATGCAGCCTAGTTTGAGTTAGAACAATATTGTTTTGAGTTAACTTCCATTCGATCCCCCTTTTTATAAATAAATCGTGACATAGAATTGATGGGCGTCGGGCTCTTCTCCACGCAATCGGGGAGTGACTTCTAACACTAGCACTATCCATGAGTTAGGGTTAGATATAAAATATCAATTATAAATCAATAAAAAAGAAATATAAAACACTACCATCATTTGGGACAAGAAAATGTGATTCTTTATTCATAATACAAAGATTATACCTTACAATCTGAGTTGGCCACCGTTCCACGAACCTACTCTTGGATCCTCTTTACCATGCTCCAAGTGCACCTTGAATGAAATTCTTCTCTCAACCTTTTGATCACCTCTATGGAGGGAATGGGTTGAATGGAGGAAGAAGGGCTAATGAGGGGAATGTTGAGGCAATATCCCACAAAAGGAAGAAATATCTTGGTAGGGAGGGAAGTGAAATCGGGCTGAGTTTCCCTTTGTTCTTATCTTGGATGTGAAATGAGACCCAAAAACCTCCTTTTATATTCCAAAATTTTGGTTATTCGGTTGGGTGATGGCTATAGCAGTGGATTAGTTGGGAAAGTTGTGTTATGGGCTATAACAGGTGGATTAGTTGGGAAACTTCCAATAGCCCTTGAATTTCAACGAATTCCTTGCAACTTTTTATTTTTTGCAATGTTTGCAAGCATACGCGGGTTGTAATGGTGCAGCAAGCGTATGTACGCGAGTTGTAGTGGTTAAGAAAGAGTATGTATGTGGGATGTAATGGTGCAGGGCATGTACATCTTCCAAAAAATGGTTTTTTAAGAAGAGCTTCTCAACAGTGCTTTGGAAAAATATGCAAGTAAGAGGGCCAAGGCCATGAATCCATGAGTAGGGAATTTTAGGGCTATAACATACTTGATTGTTTAGAAACCATTTTTTCTACAGGTGAGGGGGTATCTCCTTTGGGATCTAGAAGGATGTTTGTTGAGGCCAAGAAGGGATCCCATTCTCTGTTCACCTTCCTGAGTTCTTCGACCACTAACAATTTTACCACGGATAAATGAAACAAAATACTCTTTGGTTGATCAACACTAGCTTGTACTTTGTCAGCCATTTTTACTAGGCTTCTGTATAGGTAAAAATGTAGGTTTAAAGGGTTCTTTCCAGTAAAATGCATTAGAATCCTTATATGATACTAATATACCCTATCAAATCTTCCCTCACAAGTAAAATATCTTTCAACCAACCTTAAAAACCTCTCATAATGCTCAAGTATCCATTCTCTAGGGATGGTGGCACCAAATTTATGTTTCTTGTACTTGGTTTTGAGAAAATCGGTGTAGAAAACTGAATCAAGGGGCATACCTTTAAAACACTTTTCTCCTTGAATTGGAACCTCAGTTGCAGTAGCCACTATCTCTTCTGACACTTGGAAAGTGAAATCAACAATCCTTGACTGGACTCCATTGAATTTGAGGGTGAATTCCTTTGTCACCTATGAATTTTAACCCTGGATCTTCTCACAAAACCTTATGCATCCATCCTACTCAAATGAAACCCTAAACACTGGATTATAATTCACCATGTCTAAATTGTGTGGCTCACAACTCAGCACACTACTTCCTTTGTAATATTTCTTCCTTCCTTGAGTATCCATGTTGTGGATGCAAGATAAAACTTGAGACTAATAAGGGAAGAGGGGTCCAAGGGATGACACTCAGACATGGCACTTTACATAACAAAATTATAGACACGGCTGAAAACAAAAACCTATGAAACAGGGAGATAATTAGGCTCCACAACCAACAATATCCCACTTGGATATTGATCACAACAAATCCATTGTTGTTGTACCTCCTGGACTATACTCCACCATGGACCTAGAAAAATTCTCATCTTCACCTTCATGCTTGAAGACCAACTGAAACTGAGAAGAAACTCAATTTATCCCTGTTTAATCCCTGTGTTAACATGTCTGCGGGATTTTGGCCAGTGTGTATCTTTTCCAAATTCAAATGTCCATCTTCCAAGATGGATCATATGAAATGGTACTTGAGTTGTATATGCTTAGTCTTCGAATGGAAGGATGAGTTCTTTGCAAGATGAATGGAACTCTCACTGTCACAATAAAACCTGTTATTCTCTTGCTTCTTTCCCAACTCCTTCATAAACCTATGTAAACAAATCATCTATTTACTAGCCTCTATAGTAGCAACATACTCTGCATCTGTTGTTGAGAGTGCAACAACCTTTTGTAGTTTCGAAATCCAACTTATTGATGTTCCACCTATAGTAAAAACATACCATGTGGTGCTCCTCTTGCTATCTTTTGCTATCTTTATCACCTACCATATATGAATCAAAATATCCATATAGAACAGTGCTTGAACCTCCAAAACATAATACATGAGTAGTAGTACCTTTCAAATACCCGAGAATCCACTTTACTGCCTCCCAATGTTATTTACCTGAATATTTCATATACCTACTCACAACTCCCACTGCATGTGCAATATCTGGTCATGTGCAAACCATCACATACATCAAGCTACCAATTGTTGATGAATAAGGGACCCTGGACATGTATTCTCTCTCCTTCTGTATCTTGGGACACATTTCTTTGGTTAATTTGAAATGGTTGGCCAAAGGTGTACTAACTGGTTTTGCATTATGCATTCTAAACCTCTCCAACACCTTCTTTATTTACTCACCCTGAGACAATATCAAATTGTGATTTTTCCTATCTCTTGTTATTCTCATACCAAGGATTTTCTTTGCAGCACCCAAATCCTTCATCGCAAATGAATTAGATAATTTCTTCTTGAGCACATTTATATCCTTCATATTAGATCCTGCAACAAGCATGTCATCTACATACAATAGGAAGATAATATAGCTTCCATTTTCTAGCTTTTTAAAATAAACGTAGTGATCATAATGACATCTACTATAATCTTGTTCTATCATAAACCTGTCAAACTTAAAATACCACTTCCTTGGAGCTTGCTTTATGCCATATAATCTCTTCTTCAAGGCATACCAAATTTTCCTTCCCTTTGACCTCATACCCCTATGGTTGTTGTATATAAATTTCTTCCTCCAAATCCCCATGGAGAAAAGTTTTTTTTACATCTAACTGTTCAGTATGTAAATCTTCTACTGCCACAAGACATAAAATAGTCTGAATTGAAGTCATTTTAACAATAGGAGAAAAAATTTCATCAAAATCTATACCTTTCTTTTGTGCAAACCCATTTACAACAAGTCTAGCCTTGTGCCACTTTTTTCCTCCATGTTCTTCCTTCAACTTGTAAACCCATTTATTCTAGAATGGTCTTTTTTCCTGAAGACAACTGAACCAAGTCCCAAGTCTAGTTATTTACCAAGGAACCCATTTCCTCTTTCATTCCTTGCTCCCACTTCTTTTTAGTGTCTACCAACATTGCCTCTTCATAACATTTTGGTTCACCAGAATCAATCAACAATAAATAATACAATGAAGGAGAGTATAGTTCAGGGGGTCTACTTAACTTGCTAGATATTCTAACAACACTTGCAGGAGTTTTAGTTACCTGTTTCTCCTATTCTTGTAAATTTTTATTTTCTGGTACCTTTGGAATTTATTTTTCAATGATCTCATCAAGAACTGTGTATTATGGTTTTTCTTGTCCATGTTTCTTTTCCTGCAACTGATCTTTGTACATGACCTTCTCATTGAATATGACATCTCTACTCCTAATGATTTTATGATTTTCATAAGAAATAACCCAAATAATTAACATTGTATCCAATAAATGTACCCTTCTTGGATTTTGCTTCAATCTTTGTTCTATTTTCTTTATCAATATGGACAAATGTTTCACAACCGAAAGTCTTCAAAAAAGAATAGTTTACCTTTTTTTCTTTCCATGCCTCTTATGGAATTTCACCATTCAAAGAGATTGAAGGTCCTCTTTTTATTAAGTAAACAATAATATCTACAACATCTTCCCAGAATTGTAAGGGAAAACCTGCATGCAATCTCATACTCCTTGCACGCTCCATGATTGTCCTATTCATCCTTTCTAACACACAATTTTCTTGTGGTGTTCCTGGAACTCTCTTCTCTCTATGAATCCCATGGTATGAATAGTAATCATCAAACTCCTTGTTGCAATATTCACCTCCATTGTCTGATCTGAGACACTTCAACCTTTTTCCTATCTCATTCTCAACCAAAGATTTATGTTTCTTAAAAGTATCAAAAACATCAGATTTTTGTCGAATGCAATAAAACCAAGTTTTTCTAGTTGCATCATTAATAAAAGTAACATAATAACAAGATCCACCAAGAGATAATACCTGATTTGGTCCCCATACATTTGTATACAGAAGCTCTAACCTTTCACTTTTATTTTCTTTTCTGAATTTGAGAAATCTAACTCTCTTATGTTTTCAATAAACACAATGCTCACAGAAATCCAAATCAATTTGTTTAAGATCTAGAAGCAAATTTCTTTGTGAAGTATCTACATCCCCTTCTCACTCATGTCTCCAAGCGTATGATGCCACAGTGTTGTATCCAATCCTGTATAAGATAAAGAGATAGAAGAGTCAGTATTACCAGTACATAAATACAATGTACCTACCTTCTCTCCTCTTTCTATCACCACTGATCCTTTGGTGACCTTCCACACCTTATCTGTAAATATGGATATACAACCTTCACTTTCCAACTGCCCTGTTGAAATTATATTTTTCCTTATATATGGAACATGTATTACCCCTTTCAACAACCACTGGTTTCCATTCCTTTGCTTTATTTTTACCTTTCTCGTTCCAATAATTTTGCATGGTGCATCATCACCCAATTGAACCTGTCCAAAATCACCTTGAACATAATCTATAAAATGTTTCATATGGGGTGTGGCATGAAATGAAGGCCCTAAATATACTACCTAAGACTCAGAAATATTATCTACATAAAGAATCAAAGCATATTGTAACACATCACCTGTTACATTTGCTCCCTGATTTTTCTCTTGCAGTCCATCTCTTTGTTTCTTTCGAGCTCTGCAGTTTTTCTTCAGATGTCCTTTCTTCACACAATTCCAACACTCTATCTTTCTCACTCTAGATTTTGATATTCCCTTCCTATAATTCTCATGGTTCCCTGAGCCCTTACCTCTATCCTTTTGTCTTCCCCTATTCTCCATGTTTAATTCATTACTTGATGTCTCACCTGTGATTTTCCGTCGCATTTCCTCACTAAGGATAACACCAAAAATATCATCAAATTTAAATTGTTTGAACTAGAGACAAAGTTACTTATAGCCTTGACCAAGTATTTCCAACTTTCTGGCAATGAGAAAAATATTAGAATATCCCTAACCTCATCATCAAAGTCCACTTTTATAGAACTTAGCTGATTAGTAACCATATTAAATTCATTTAAATGATCTGCAACAGACCCACCTTCTAACATATTCATATTAAATAATATCTTCATTAGAAATACCTTACTAGACACCGAGGGTTTTCATACATTTTATCCAATGTATCCATCAACTCCTTCGTTGTCTTTTCTTTTGAAATATTGAAATCCACCGACACTTCCAGGCTCAACCGTATCGTTCCTAGCACATTTCTTCCAAGAACCTCTCATTCTTTGTCCTTCATGGATGCCGACTTCTTTGCTATTCCACCCAATGGTAGGAATATATCCTTTTGATATAAATAATTTTCCATCTGCATCTTCCATAACTGGTAGTTTTGGCCATTAAATTTCTCCACCCTAAACTTTTCATCTTCCACCATTTCTCCCACTCAAACCAGGAACCCTCTTTTCCTGCGAGTTACCTTTCACTTTGATACTAGTTGTTAGAAAAATGGGATCGCTGAGAAATAAAATGAATAAATAAAACATAGAATATACACAATACAATAGAGACACATATATCTGTGGTTCACCCAGTGTGGGCTACATTCACCAGAGAAATTTCTAGGTCCTTTCTTTTTATTATCCAGCAAATGAAGGGATACAACCTACAACACACATGTTGTAACTTCCTCTTCTTTCTCTCACAGTCTCCTCTCTCATAATACAATATTCGCAATGATTCATAGCTGCAATACATTTGCCTCATAAAGAGGGCTTCCTTCTAGGGAAAAAAACTCTAACATAACTTCTATTGTCAAATCCGTGACCTTATAATGAACGGTCCAGATTTACTATTAAATTACAATATAGATTTACACGGATTTTCCCCCAAA
>SNQJ01S0016923.1:25457-40732 GCA_010110895.2 Picea sitchensis
CATCATTAATTTTATCAAATGCATGCATAAAACCCCTGATATATCATCCAATAGCTCAAAGACATTACAATGACCTACTATACAAAGCCGAAGAAAAAGACAAAGTGCCCTATTGGACCAGCATCCATAAGAGAAGGAAATTTTCCAAAGGATATCATCCAAGCCATGTAACACGAGGTGATGTGGTCAAGGATTTCCATACATACGGGTAGAGTGAATTACAGGGGTGATATTACCTGTGGGTGCCTTTGTAGAAGGTGAGTTGTACCCGTCATGGATGCAATTCTTTCCAAGCCCTTTATTGCCTTTATTATTTCTTTTCATTATTGGTCTTTCTTATTTATTTCAAGGACTAACTAGAGGACACTGCCTTGGCATGGTGACCAGAGCTAACAGTGTTACCCACAAGCACTTTCACAGAGATGATAAGGTTGGCTTGTGATGAGACCCCCTTTCCCTTGGCCATGCAACCAAAGGTCACTTCCCTGCCGTGGTAACCAAATAATGGAAATGTCATACTACTAGGTACCCATGAACATAATGGGTTGGCTCGTGATGAGACCCCTCATCCTCTTGGCTAGGTCTTGTTTTGTTATTTTTCTTCGGATCCCTCTTATTTCTTGCTGAGAGGCTTTTTATTGCCTTCTCGGGGATCCCTGGGCGAAGCATCTCTAGGTTTCATTTTTTATGGATTTTATCTTTTACCAGCTGCTTTTACCTTCTAGGCCTTTAGCCCCTTCCTCCCATGAGATAAGGTGTAACCCTGCAAACAGACCATCCTAATGTCCGGACTAAGGGAATGGGGCAGATGAGTGGGAGATAAGATGTAAGAGTGATGATATGATGGGGGTGGATGATGGCCCTTCAAAATTCCCCCTGGTGGCAAACCAAAACCTATGAGTACAAGCTTGCTAGGGTACCCTGTCAATCCCCCCAACCCTGGTCAAGCAGGTTAATGAAAGATCCAAGCAGTTTTCAGAAATAAAAGGAATTTGATGCATATATTTGAAGGTTATAATGATCAAATATGACACATACCATGATACCTGGACCAATTACCTCATGGAGCAAGAGTCTTCTCCAATACAAGTCCAAGCTGAAGGTGATGGATGTTGTTGCTGTTGACAAGACAAGTCTGATGAAAGAGAAGAAAGATGGGCCCTCCAGGGCCATGCTCAAGTCAATCCTGCTCTCGGTACTCCATGTCTAGGACCTGTGGGCCTTGAGACATGATCTCCTAGTTATCCCTAGAAATCGGGGATAACATTCCCAGTCTTAAGAAAAACTTGGTCTCAGTCGCAATGCTGGAGGACAGAGTCTATGATGTTGTTTTCAATGGTGGAAAATCTTTTCTGCGACACAAAAAAATGGGTCAAGTCAATAGGATAGGGATTCAAGTTAAAAATATCTACATGCTAGAGGTATATGGCTACGCTGCCATGATGGGAAAGGCAAAAAAAGTGGTGAGATGGGATGAGGGTGAATTATGGCACAGGCAATTGGGCCATCTTCGTCATGGAGCCTTGAAGATCATGCAGCAAATATCTACTGGACTTCCAATGGGAACACTTTCTCAGTTAGATGAGTGCAAGGGTTGCACCATGGGGAAGTATGTAAACTCCACCTTTCATGAAAAGGAGAACCGTGATTTGGTGATTCAGGAGAGAGTTCACACAGACGTGTGCGGACCATTCTCGATTGCTTCAACAACAAAACATAAGTATTATGTTATTTTTGTTGATGACTTTTCTCATAAATGTTGGATCTTCTTCATGAAGAAGAAAGATCAAAAATTCTCAAAGTTCTGTGAGTTTAAAGCATTGGTGGAGAAAGAGTCGAGGAAGCAAGTGAAGGCTCTAAGGAGCGATAATGGTGGAGAATACATCTCTAATGAATTCAAATACTTCTACAGCAAAGAAGGAATTCAAAGAGAAATCATAACGCCTCATAACCCACAACAAAATGGGGTCACAGAGAGGAATAACAAAATGATTGTGGTTGCAACACGAGCAATGTTGCATGATCAGGGCCTACCAATGCATTTGTGGTTAGAAGCATGCAATATTGCGGTTTATGTGAAAAATCGTTGTCCTCATAGAGTACTTGGCATGAGTACACCTGAAGAAGCTTTCACTGGTAAGAAACCTGATGTGTCTCATTTTAAGATTTTTGGCTCATATGTTTATGTGCATGTGACCAAGGATGCCAGGAAGAAGCTGGAACTGACTGCTAAAGTTGGGATATTTGTGGGGTACACAAAAACACCCCATAATTATCGTGTGTATTTTCCTAACAGTAATATGACTTTTATGCAACTGGATATAAAATTCGATGAGGGGAAAGCCATGCGGTTGTCGCTTGAGAGGGAGCTAGACTTCCATGCAGAGGAAAAACTGTTGTTTCCCAAAGATGAGTCTCAAGATGTGGATCAGACACATGAGGAGGTTCATGGAGTGGAGGAAGCCACTCATGTAGGTCCATCCATCAAAAATTGTAGAAAGTGCACCATGTAAGCTAATAGATTGAGACTAGATGTTGCACAGAATGTAGGAGCCCCTACTTCATAGCGCAGACAGAGACAGTCTCCTGATAGATTTACTGGATACATGGCTCTCATGAGAAAATGTATTGTGACTGAGCCATCTTCCTTTTAGGAAGTAGTGCAGGATCCCACTTGGGTTGATGCTATGGTGGAGGAATATGACTCCATTGTCAAAAACAGTGCATGGGAAATTGTCCCAAGACCAGTCGGCAAATCAGTGGTAGGTTCGAGATGGATCTACAAGGTAAAGCAAGCTGTTGATGGGAGTGTGGAGAAATACAAGGCTAGTTTTGTGGCTCGCGGCTTCTCACAGATCGAGGGGATAGATTATGATGAGTCCTTTGCACATGTCGCAAGGTACTCTTCCATAAGATCCATCTTTGCACTCTCAGCGCAGATGGGTTGGACCATTCATCAGATGGATGTAAAAACTGTGTTTCTCAATGAGATCATTGAGGAAGAAGTGTACATTGAGCAGCCAGAAGGTTTTGAGACCTTTGACAGGGAGTCGCATGTGTTCAGACTCAAGAGAGCATTGTATGGCTTGAATCAAGCACCCCATGCTTGGTACAATCAGATAAACAACTATTTCACCGGACTGGGATTCACCAAAAGTGAAGCAGATGCAAACCTATACCAAATTGTGGTGGAGGGTAAGCTTTCAATCATTGTTATTTATTTTGATTATTTGATACTAACTGTGATGAGCAGTTGATACACTCATGCAAGGAGGACCTTGCAAAGGAGTTTGAGATGAAGGATTTGGGCCTTCTTCATTATTTCCTTGGATTGGAAATATGGCAGGGAGATGGTGAAATTTTTTCGTCTCAAGGCAAGTATGCAAGGGAGATATTGGGTAAGTTTCACATGAAGGGTTGCAAACCCATGGATACTCCTCTTTCAGGAAACTGGAGGAAAGAGGATGCTACTTCTGGAGAGGTAGTGGATGCTACTGTCTATCGACAGTTAGTGGGTTGGCTAATGTATCTAGTGAACACAAGACCAGACATTTTCTATGCGGTTAACCAGCTGAGTCAAGCAATGGTTAAGCCTACCAAGCTCTTTTGGAAGGCAGGTAAGCATGTCCTGAGATACTCAAGGGGCACATCTGAGTATGGATTATGGTATAGATAGATGGATGAGGTGAAGTTGCATGGCTTCACCGATGTATATTGGGTGGGAAGCCCAACGGAAAGAAAGAGCACATCAGGGGGGATATTTAGTATCAGATCTACAATTGTTTCTTGGTACAGCAGGAAGCAGAGATCCGTTGCACTCAGTTCAACGGAAGCAGAATACATGGCAGCGAGTCAAGTTGTATGTGAGGCTATCTGGATGAGAAAGATCTTGGTTGGTTTGTTTGGTTCTCATTTAGATCTGACAGTGATTCAATGTGATAATCAGAGTTTCATTAAACTCTCGATTAATCCTATTTTCCATGATACATCTAAGCATATAGATATCCGGTATCATCATCTCAAAGATTGTGTGTAGCGAAAGATCATGTTGCTTTAGTACATTCCTATGGAAGATCAGGATGCAGACATTCTGACGAAGGCACTCACCAGAAGAAAATTTGAATACCATAGAGACATGATCAGGGTGAAGGATAATCCCTTTCTTGTTGAGAGGGAGTGTTGAAAAGTCAACAAGAAATGTGTGTCTAATTTATTTTTCCCTTAAATAAATTGGACAATAAATATTAATCTATTAGCTCATAATTACTTGAAATAATTAACTGAAATGGAAAATCAGTTAACTATAGGAAATTCGAGTTCAAAGGTTGACTGGTGGGACATGGAAGTCGAATTAGTTGTAACTAAGTGACTTGAAGTTGTAACAGAGTTATAAGTGTAGTTATGTGAGTTGTGAAATAGTTTAACTCGGTTAAGTGAGTTAAGATCAGTTGTACTAGTTGTAACTAAACTTACACTAGTGAGAGATCAGTAAATTAATTATTAATTAATTCACAATCAGTGATCTCACATGCAACTGAAGATTTACCACTGTTAACTACATGCATGTCAGATCTAGTGGAGACCCAGTTGAGATAACAGGTGAAAGGGGCAGTTTGGCTATCAGTTGTGATTTGAGTGAAGTACACTCATGCAATCACACACACAGTGGATGTGCCCATGAGCAATGCGCAGCCTAGGTAAGAGGAATTCGAATCATTTGCAGGTTTTCCATTAGCATGGATTGCGCAGAGGAGGCAAGTTGTATGGAGGAAAAGAATTGGCACATGTATTTTGTTGATTTTTGTATTTCAGTGTGAGACAATTGTATTGTACTAAGAGCTCTTGGATTAGATTTTTGTATGAGATTGTTTCATGATCCATGATATACATAATATATGATAGTGGGGTTTTTAGCTTTATGCTTTCCCGATAAAACATCTGTGTTATGTGTGATTGATCTTTCTTCTTGATATTGCAATTGGTGATTGTGTTTTAAATTCCGCAAGAATATTTGTAGAAAAGATTTTGTATTTAACAGTGGCATATAATTTTTAGATCAAGAGAATCCATGCAATACATAATTTGTATTGAAATTTCTACACTTCGACAGGCTGGTCGAAGATGGAGAGCCCAGGCGGAGCGGAGATCGTGATATCTCACTCATTTTGTGGACTTGTGGACCCAACAAATGATTTTAGGGTTTATGTAATAGGTTATGGGATGTCAGCCCATGGGTTTACCCATGTTTAGGCCCTTTTGTAAAAGTATATATAGGAAGGAATGTAATGTAGAAAGTAGTAGTCAGTGATTGGCATAGTACATGACTAGTTGGCTTAGTGAAAGAGGTTGTAAGTTTCTTTGTGTAGATAGACTGTGTAAAGTAAGGCTATGTGCTACTGAAGAGTTGGCTCTGTGCCTTGACTTGAGTTTGGAAAGGAGGATCTGGCACACTGTGTGTAGATCTCCTGTCCTCGACGAAGTTGGCTCTATGGCTTTGTGCACAGAAGAATATGAATGTAAGAGATTAAAGAAGACTAATAAAGAAGAAGAAGAAGAAGTTGGTGGATGTAGCCCCACACTGGGGTGAACCATGTATAGTCTGTGTCTTGATGTTATTTGTGCGATGTTATTTATATGTTTATCTGCTTAGTGTTGTTGTTATAATGTATGATGAATGGATGTGATGTTGTTGTTATAATGTATGATGAATGGATGTGATGTTGTTGCTTAGTGATTAAATATGAATGAATGCTAGATATGAGCTAATGCTAGGTGCTAAGTGATTGTAAGAGCTTGATATTTATTCTTACTATGTTGTTCTATAATAAGGGTTTAATCTGCGATGTGAATGAGACTCGTGAACTAATGCATATCGTTGTCTAAGTGATTTGTTAAGTGTTGTAATCACAGATTTGTGTCCCATATTGGTTGTAGACACTTGATTCCTATAACCCCCCCTGCCTCTACCTCGGGTGAGACTTCATCTGCTTCGTAGGTGTTTCCGAAAGGGCTGGTAGTTAGTGTTTTGTTGGTGCATTGTTGAAGAATTGAACTCTGGGTCTTCCCCTATGCCAACAAATGGTTCCGTTGTCAGGACCCGGAACTATGGTTGCTGGGAACTAGAGAAAATAAAAATCTCTATGGGTAGATCTGTTGTTGTAGTGCGCAGTATTCTAATCGACTTGTGAAGCTCTGTGCTAAGAAAGAAACTTGATCTAAAGAAATGAGGTAAGATCTTAAAGCTTTGTGCTCTGGTAAGGGTAAGATAAGTGGAAATGTTTTCTTCGAAAGTATGAATCTAGGTATGTTTGATATATTTTTTCCTAGTCTGAAAACTAGGGAATGGTTATAAGAAAGAGTTTATCTAAATAAATTTGATATAACTAGAGAAACATATGTTATCTCTATGCATAGAAAGAATTTTTGGACTTATAAGTGAATGTAGGAACCTAGAAAGATTTTTTGCAGATTGTAGATCCAACGTTGTGATCCCAGTACGCAACATAGGAGAGGTTTGGGATCGTTTAAAAGAAAGAGAGGATTGGCATTGTGTTATAAGTAAAGAATACCGTTACATATTGCTAAGGAATACCCTGGTATAGGTCCTATTTGTCTTTGTTGTAAAGCAATTGGTCATGAGGTTGAGGATTGTCCAAGAATGATTGCTAAAGTTGAAAATATGAACATGAGACAAGAAAACTATAAAGAAGGACAAGAGACCAAGGATATGTTAAAGAATCATACAGAAAAAGAGTCAGGGACTATGTTAATGCAGTTAGAAGAAATAATGGATGATCACAGAGACATCAGTTTACCAGAGATACTGAAAGAAAAACATTGCATAGTTACAAGAATAGAAGACTTCGACATAGACTGTGTACTGGATAAAGAAACACATGTGAATATTATGCCAGAAAGCACTAGGGAAATTTTGGGAAAGCCTACTATGATACCTTCATTGGGAAGGATAGGCTTGTTTAAAGGAAAGATGATAACCCTATGTGGGAGAGTTACTAATATACCTATGATTGCTCATGGAACTTTGACTGGAGAAAAATTTGAAGTCATTAAATTTATTGAGAACAACACCTCTTTTCCACTTTTATTGGGAAATACCTGGATTGAGAAGGATCAGATCAGAAGGAAAGCAGAGGAGGAAGCTACAGAACAAAAAAAGAAATAACTAAGGGACTTCATAGCCAAAACAATAGAGCGACTAATAGAAGAACAAGAGGATAAGTTGAAGCAACAGAGGGCCAGAGAATTAGCTGTCAAAGTTGAAAGAACTCATGAAGGCTTAAAGAATCTGTCCATGCAAGAAAGAAGTATAGCCACCCTGGAAATAGCAAAAGAAGGGACATTAACCGCAAAATCTATAAGAGCACATCAGCAGTGCGAAGTCACTTTACTAGGAGAAGATAAGAATAAGAACGGAAAGAGGATTCCACAAATTATTAGAGAAGTTTAGATCACTTGAAAGAAGGCCAGGAAGCTCAATAGGAAGAAATCTAAGATGCAGGAATCTCAATAGGAAGAAAGATAAGATGCAAGAAGCTATAGAAAATAGAAGGAAGACTTCACACGAGGCAGATCTACAGAACTTGAACCTCGCCGGAATAACAGAACCACGCAGAATGGGACTTCACCATGGCGAAGCTATATGACCGTTGGAGGCACCCCGACCATTAGAATAATGCTCTAGAATGGATAGAAACATAGTTATTGATGGAAATATCATCATTGAACCATTGGGACCATGGCATAATGGATGGATTCGCATTGATGGATGCATTCCTACCCATTGGAGGAATCTGTTACGACGCTTGCTTATTTATTCCATTGGACATTGCGTCGAGACCACTTTTTCCTACCCATGAATATTCAAGATAACTAAGAATCCATTGTTCGCGTTGTGCTTTCTAGACCTCACCATCCGCTTGATTACCCCACTTGTCCATTTTCCTACCCGATCTATTTGGTTCCAAGTGTGAATTTTGGGTAACATAACGCATTAGAGAAGTCTGTGGAGGATATTCTGATGGAACTCATGGATGAAAGAGTTATGTCATTCATAATACAAGCGTCATTGATAAGAGAACTTCATGCATCCCCCTCGACCAGACGTCATTCTAGTCGAACCGCCACCAAGAAGAGAAGCAAGCACCGCAATGATCTGGCTATCATGAAGCAGATCTCGTCGGTCTTGCCAGAGTACATACCGCCTTTGGCTGGCACAATTAACCGTGATAGTATCCCACGTGACTTGGAGTACACGTTGATCACTGCATACATCCCGAAGGGGATACGTGTAGTTGGACCCCAATTAGGACACTCTGAAGAACAACGATTTTAACCTCAATGATAGAAATAACTATGCCATGCTCGTGCCACATAGGTATCTGATGAAGACGACTGGGAAGAAGTTGCGCATAGTCTCCCAACCCTGGATAAAGGAGCTCGCACAGTCCACAATCATGAACGTGATGAAGATCCCTCACTTTGGCCGACATCAGAAGGTTAATGCTTGTGTTAAAATCCTCTTATCGTGCTATCACGGAGTATATCTATGGCTCGATAGGCGTGTCACTATGGATCTGATGTTGATCCACCTCATCATAGGACTGAGCATGCACGGACTGGACCCTCGCCATTTCTACCCAGGGAAGACTTCAGATCGCTCCCTGGCACAATGCATAAAGGAGGATTATGGTGATGTAGAAAAGGAAAAGTGAGGCTACAAGGTAGCCTCCATCCAATATGGCACAATGCACCTAGCTTGTCATCTTATAGCCGGCAAGGTCGTCAAAACAAATAGTCTGACACAGGTCACTGGATTAGTAGTAGACCTCGCAGGGAAGTGTGTAGAAGGAATGCAAATGAACTAGGCGAGTTACCTTGTCAATGAGCTAGAGAAGGACTGTCGCGAAGCATAGGATCAGGTCTACGAATTCCATTTTAGTTGGTTACTCATATTGATCGCATTTTTCGCTTGGCAGATGCTGGAAGGAGCGACATTTCCATAATTTGAGCCATCAGAGCCATTGACCGCAAGGTTTTCCACCTTGTGGTATAAAAATGATATGTCGAAGCAATGGCAGTCGAACGTTGTCTTCCATGCTTACTACCAGCAGTTGAAGTGTGCTATTGAGGCATTTCCATGCATGACCTCGAACACATTGCATTAGTACAGACCACTAGCAAAGTTTCACGTAGATCGACACTTTATTTATATAACTGCGCGTAGGGTTGAAACCAAGGAGGAGTTGCAGTCCTATTATAAGATGACCGACAAAGACATGGAGGAGATCACCAAAGAATGGCCAGCAGAGTTTCTTGTACCGATGGAATACGCATAACTCTCTGACCCTGACATCATTGGAAGTCCCTTGGTCACCCAGGTCGAACATGATGGACATACTAGCACGAAGAAAAAGAAGAAAAAGGAGGAAGTGCATAACATAGAAACTGATGAGGAGGACAACGCCTCAGAGGAAAGTAGGCATGACTCACTCGCAGGAGGAGGAGGAGATGAAGTGAACCAAGAAGAAGGAGGGGAAGAAGGAGAAAAGCAAGACAAAGGTTAAGTTACACCGCTGAAGGATCCCCCTATCGAGGTCGAAACATCAAAGAAAAGGAAGGTTTCTCCACAGAAACCCTTAGCAACAAAGAAGACCCGTGCCAATAAGCCTCAATCAAAGAATGTTCTCACAGTGGACGATGTTGATCTCATCATCACAGTTGTGGAATATGCTTCAAAGGATATCTTACATATACATGGAGTGAAGCAGGAGACGCTATATGAAAGAATAGAAAAGGAGCTGAAAGACATATAACAAGCCATCCAATCGAGTCGCGTAGTACCTACTGCACCTTCTTCATTCGAAATTGTAGAATTGGGGGACGAGCCTGCTCAGTTACAAAGATTAGCATATGCAACAGAGGCTCGACTTCAGTGAGTCCAAGAAGAAAAGGAACAGGCTACAGAAGCCTTGAAGCAAGAAAAGGAGGAGGCCTTAGAGCAACTTTGAGTTGCACAAAAGAAGATAGATGAAATTTTTGCAATGTTCGAAGAAGACGATGCAACAGTACAGAAAGAAAAAGACCGATTGCTTACAGAGCAGACTGCAGTCAAATAGGTAGTGACTACAACACTTCTCTCTATGCCAAGCTTGGCACAGGAGGAACCAAAGTCAACCGAGATGCAAGTGGGGAAGCTTTCCAAAGCCATTCAACAGCTTCAAGCACGGATAATGGATTTAGAGCTCCAAGAAGTACCTAGCACTCTGCAAGAAGTGCGCAATTAGAGGTAAGAAGAGGCCATGAGTGCAGTTAAAAGAATCAGGGCACTTACCTCAGAGTGTAAGAAACTGAGTGATCAAAGTGTGTAGACCTATGAGTGCCTTGGAGAAGATCTGGAGCTGAGGAAACTGGAAGCACAACTCCAGAAGGTGCAGCAACAGGCCTCCACCGTCCAGGCATAGATGAAGTTGCTTACTGCAGTCGAGACGATGAAAATATCACAGGAACAATGCACAGTCCAACAACAGATTATTTCCATTCAAAGCAGAGTCATGGAAGTTACACAGAGGCTACAGCCAGTGCAGGATGAAGCTTGGACGATTTTTTAAGAGATTGAACGACAAGGCTCGCAGCTAGACCAAGTGGTTACGACAGTGGAACAACACCTGCAAGGGCCTGTTACAGAGCAAGTAATTCAGGAGTTCACCGAGGAGGAGGCTCTAGTGAAGCAACAAGTTGAGGCAGCTTGAGCTAATGTCAAGGCCTTTGAAGCAGTGTTTCCTAGATCTGAGTGACTTGGGATGAGTCACAGGTGAGTGTTGGGGGCATGTTGGTCCTTGAACAAGTTTTGAGGAAATATTGGTCGTGTTTGACCAATTTTGGGACTTCGATAGGCTGGTCAAAGATGGAGCGCCCAGGCGGAGCAGATATCGTGAGATCTCACTCATTTTGAGGGCTTGTGGACCCAACAAAGGGTTTTAGGGTTTATGTAACAGGTTATGGGATGTTGACCCATGGGTTTACCCATGTTTATGCCCTTTTGTAAAAGTATATATAGGAAGGAATGCAATGTAGAAAGTAATAGTTATTGATTGGATTAGTGCATGACTAGTTGTCTTAGTGCAAGATGTTGTAAGTTGCTTTGTGCAGACAAATTGTGTAAAGTAACGCTTTGTGTTACTGAGGAGTTGGCTCTGTGTTACTGAGGAGTTGGCTCTGTGCCTTGACCTCAGTTTGGGAAGGAGGATCTGGCGTGCTGCGTGCAGATCTCCTGTCCTTGACAGATTTGGCTATGTGGATTTGTGCACGAGAACAGATGAATGCAAGATATTGAAGAAGACTAATAAAGAAGAAGAAGAAGAAGTTGGTGAACGTAGCCCCACACTGGGGTGAAACACGTATATCCTGTGTCTTGATGTGCTTTGTCCGATATTATTTATGTGTTTATCTGCTTAGTGTTGTTTTTATAATGTATGGTGAATGGATCTGATGTTGTTTTTTAGCGCTTAAATATGAATGAATGATAGATCTGAGCTAATGCTAGGTGCTAAGTGATTGTAAGAGCTTGATATTTATTGTTATTGCGTTGTTATATAATAAGGGTTTAATCTGTGATGTGAATGAGACTCATGAACTAATGCATATTGTTGGCTAAGTGCTATGTGAAGTGTTGTAATCACATATCTATGTCCCATCTTGGTTGTATACACTTGAGTCCTGCAACCCCCCTGCCTCTACCTCTAGTGAGACTTCATCTGCTTTGCAGGTGTTGCTAAAAGGGTCTATAGTTAGGGTTTTGTTGGTGCGTTGTTGAAGCGTTGAAACCTAGGTCTGCCCCTATGCCAACAGTGACATTTTATATAAATAAGAGATCATAATATCTCATTTTAACATAACTCTCCCTCTTGTGAGAGGAATCTTGGACTGAAATTTTTGCTACCTCGGGAAAATTGTCTCTCTTGTGCTCTTGTTTATGGTTATATCTTGATGTACGGTTGATGGAAGTGATACACTATCCTTGGAAGGCTTCTCTCTTTCTATTTTGGTGGATTATCTTAGCATTTTCCTTGAATTGGTATGGTCTTTACTTTCATGCTATCATTTGTTTCAATTCAAGGTTATTGTGCTAGGAGCTAGGTGGGAAGTATAAGGGAATACACCCTCACCATAGTCTCCATCATTTTATACTACATGTTATTGATTAAACAAGGATTTGCTAAGAGAAGTATAAGGGAATACACCCTCTTATCTTAAACCCTAGCTAGAGAAACTTTCCTTGGGGAGTAAGAGGATTTACACCCCCAAGAAGGTAGCTTCTCTAGATATTTATTTGCATGACCCCATTAACCCAATTATTAAGAGCGCTAGTCATTTATTTGTTTCATTGGAGAAACAAAATTATTTTTTTGGAAAACATGATTTTACAAGTTTTAAGTCTCTTTCTTTGGGGAAGTGTTCTTTGAGCCTTTGGCTCTCTTAACTCATTGAGGCGTCCCCTTTCAACCACTAAAAATTTTTGTTATAATATAAACTAACCTACATCCATTAGGGCTACACTAACCCTAGGTAATTGTTGGCTTAGTCTCTCACTTCTTGGGATGACCCAGGTTCATATATCAATAGGTTTCCAACAAAATCCTCTAAAACTATCGACCCTCCTGGTAAATCAGAAGGAAATGTTGCACACAAAGTGCACAATGCAGTCTCACCTGAGATAGATTTATGGGTAACTGTAATACCCTGGATTTTGCAGTCTAGGAATGAGTGAGGTTCTATGGTGGTGTTCTTCTTTTCTTCATGCATTAACCCTACTAATGATTTAAGTACTTATAAGATTCATTCATCTTTAGCCTTATGCATGCATGCTAATACATCTAGTTTAACCATTCATTCATAAAATATTATTTAACAGAAATTAAATATTTCAATAACATCACACAAAACATAATTTTTTTTGTGGTTCACCCCCTCCTTGGCTACGTCCACAAAGATTTGGCTTCTCTGCTCTTTTATTTAATCTGTTTTAAAATGTTGTGCTACAGACATTACATATTCAGTAATATAATCAAGATGAGGTTAAGGAACCTCTGTGAGGTGAACTATATCACACCAGGCTCCCCATCCTGTGAACTAACCCTCAAAATCTACCGTATTCCACTTTACTACAATAACCATACAAAACTCATGACGCGGGCACGAGTAACCTCTGACACCCACTCACAGGATCGTTCTCCTTTACCTTCTTTCTGAGCCAAAGCGGCTCTTTAGATCCCCAAACGGAATCCCCTTTGAAAACCCGATCCACAGGTCCTTTCTTCACCTGCACGGCCTTCTGTGCATGACCGCACTCTTTTCCTGATCTTAATTTCAGGTTCTGGGGTTTCGCATTCCCCATCGTCAAGATTTCTTTACCTCTTGAGTCCCCGATCACTGATGAGCACTCTGCTCGGCCTTAGCCCCTCCTGGCTATGCCCTAGTCCTCGTGACCACTTTCCATAAGACCGCAGCCTTATATCCTCCTATCGGGGTTTTGGACTTAAAAATCCCGATGAGCTCTTTTTCCCGCTAGCCCTCCAGGTTAAGATCATGGTCCACGTGACCTCTATCTCACAATACCGCAGCCTTGTCTCCCATCGGGGTTTCGAAATTTTCAATGTCCAAATACAATCTTCCTCAGGATTCACGATCCCTCGAATCCCGACGCGCTCCTCACGCGTTACCCCTCTTGGCTATACTCTGACCCATATGACCGTTATCCCCGTGACCTCAGTATTATCCCTCGTCGGGTTTTCGGGCTTTTCAATGCCACAATGCATTGGCTCACGGGATTCCCGATCCTTCGAATCCCAATTCTCCGCTACGCTGACAGTTGGCCCCTCACGATGGCACTTTCCTCTTCTCTGATGTGCTGACAGCTGGCTCCCACAATAGCATTCCCTCCTTTCGGGGTTTCGGGGTTCACGATTCTGAAATGTAAAGACTTTGTATCCACGGAATCCCCGATATGTCGATCCCCGATTTTCTTCGGATCTTCGACATGCCTCCCAAATGGATGGGTGGTCCACATTAAGCCTCGGACTTCGCCAAAGGCCAAACCAAATAAACTTACCTATGTGAGTCCCGATGGCCAAAACGCCGATGACTCTCGATGATTTGCACCTGTCCCAACAGATGGACGGCTCTGATTGTATCGGGGTTTTCACTATGGATTTCCCCGACCTCTTTCTCATAGAACTCACGATTTGCCGACTCCTGAAACTCTAATGGAGTCCTCCCTTTTGGGACTTTTCCATATGGCACTCAATTATTTCCACGCGTCCTCCTCAAGATGGATGGTTCTGATCTCTCCTCGTGATTTCGCAACTCCAAGTGTCCTGGGTGCCTTGTCTCCAGGACTCGCGAAACGTCGATCCCCGATTCTCTGATGGACTTTCGATCTTGTCCACGTGTCCCCACAAATGGACGAATCAGATCGTTTCCAGGACTTTTCCAATGGAAATCCCTGATCTCTTGTCTTCGAGATCTCTGATATCCCGATATGCGATATCCCGATGGCCAAGCCCTCGTCAGGATTTTCTGCCTCCTGTCCATGAAGGTAAACCTCGTGAAGCTCCTATCCAAACTGACGGCTGATGGCTAACTTGATCCAGATCTAACGGCTCATATCCTTTCTCCCATGTGCTTCTCCTGTGCGCCTTCCTGGACGTAAAAATCGATGGTCTAGATCTTCTTCTTCAGCCTATCCAACGGCTATTGTGCTCCCTCTTGAGCTTGCACACTTACTTCCCAAACTTGGAAGAACTCCAAGTTTCCAAAGGCCTCAACCTTTGTTCCCTTTCTCTTCTGCGAACTCCTTTATCTTGAGTTTCGTTGCACGTATAAAAATGATGTTACTATTAAGCTTTGCTCCCTTCGAATCCTTGAAGGATTCTTCAATTCCTGCCCTCTACAGAGTATTTACGCACACACAGTGTTGTCTCTCCTGAGCTTCTTAACACTCAGACCCCTAAGGGATTGTTTCCTTTCTCCCTTCTCCCTCAGATGGAGAATGTTTAGATGCCCTCCTGGCTATCCTTCTGCTTAAGCAATCCCTTGCTGAGCCTTTCAGGGTGTTCAGCAACCCTGTGAAGATCCTTCAGTGGATTCTTCCTCTAACTTCCAGAACTCAAAGAGTTCTCTTCTCTTCCCTATGCCTATCTGCACAATGACTCAAATGCCCACCTGGCAGAGTGTCTTTTCTCAGAACTTCCAGCAGT
>SNQJ01S0016924.1:22878-74467 GCA_010110895.2 Picea sitchensis
CAGCATGAAGTTCTCCTGAAGCTTGAGGCAAAGCTAAAGGGTTGGGACAATAATGGACTTGGCAATTTGGCAGAGTTTCTTTGCTATGATTTTTTCCTCCTTTGAATAGTACCCCTACCCCTCCTTTTATAGGCTAGAAGGAGTTAGGGTTTTAGGCGAACTCTCGGCCATGCATGGCTGGGAGTTCCAGTTAACTGACAAAAAGCCCCGTGTCCTGGCGGAAACTTTCCTGATTTTTTGCTTTGTTAGGTAAACGCGGGTTGTAGTGGGCCAGCCAGCGTTCACACGTGTGCTACAGAAGGCTTGCCAGCGTCCCAATGCGCCCAGTGTTAGGTTAGGACGCGGGTTACTTGATTTAGGAGGTTTTTGAAGAGTTTGATCAGCATGGATTTGGCAAGGAAAAGGCATGAGTTGGCCTAATGCCAGGTAAGCAGGGGTAGTGCAATTTAGGGTTATAACAGGGGATGGGGTTTAGCCCCAACCCTAACCTCTGCCAACCACAAATTCATTCAAACATAAATATATATGGCATCGTATATGGTTAAGTTCCAATAAGTAGGCGGGATGGTAGTCTGACCTACGCGAAGTCTTGGCCGCCCATAGAGGTCATGGGTTCGACCCCCATGGACCTCAAAGAAATTTTTTCCAAAAAATAAACCAATAGAGGGGTATCACAGGGAAGCCCATGATTGGGCCACGTGGAAACATCACACTTTCTCATAAACTAGCCACATGTCACAAGATAATTTGACCATGTCAGTCAACACCTATCCACATTAGTGCCATGTGTCATACGGATATGCCATGTCATCCTGTGCCATGTGTTGTATGAACCTGCCACATCAAACTATGCCATGTGTCACCTCCTAACTCATCCACCTATACTTTCCCAGTTAGAAACCTGTCGACGTCAACATGCCAATGCACCCTGCCACGTCATATGTATGGTCGTACGGCCTATACAGTCAACTTCCACGTGGCACTATATGGACTGTACAGTCATCAAATTTTTCTTTCTTGGAAAAATGAACAGAATGTGATATATTTCGCATAGGACGTTCATTTGAGCCCGTTCAATTTGCATTGGCTTCGCATCGATGAGGCCTACACACACATCTATTTTTAAGCCATTCTAAGAACTTTGACTTTTAGGCCTTCCTAGACCCATTTTGGTCCCAAGATCCAATTCTGAATCACGAAAAAATCTCGGCATGGGCACCAAATGGAGCAGAGGATATAACTAGGGTACCCATGTTTGGTAAGTCTCTACCATTTGATAATGATACATTTTGTAGAATATGGATGGTTCTATGTCGCTAACAGATGGGTTCGTACTTAAGGCATATGAGTGACAATTATAGGAAAATGCATGTGTGCATGATGGAATGGATACCTATCCTATATGTTGGGTAGAAAAAATACCTGTCGGTAGTTACGAACGGTCAACATAACTCTAAAAACCACAAGAATCCCTCACGAAAACTACAAAAACCAACTCAATCCACTACTATAATAGTCCATTAGGAGAAAATACGATCTGAAACTATGTAAAGTGAGTAAAAACTGCTATAAATAGTAACAAAAACCAAATTGTACTATGTCATTTGACTTTTTTACTCAAATAGAGAATTTTGGACTAAATTACCTCTGATCTTCAACTGGTGATTGTGGGAGCATTGAGTGACGGAATCATAAACCATTTGGACCAAGTATTTCCTCTTCCCCTCCTTTTTGTTTCTAGTGGATTACATTTTTTATTTAGGTTTCAAAAATTGAGTTATTTAAGTCACAAATTAGGTATTTAGGTGTATGCGGTCTACCACTCATCGGGTCATGTATACATGACTGTGTAAAATAAATATTGCGTGTACTCAACCCTGTACATGACCGTGAATTTTGCAGCCCACGTACAAGTCTGTAAACAAGGTTTTTGATGGTTGCTAACTCGAAAATTGATGTTTCTCTGGAAGGATGGTGCTAGAATGGAGGGAAAGGGAACATGAGGAGGTATATGCCACTGTGGAAAGAGATCTGGGGGACCAAATGGCCTTGAAAATATGTGGTTTGTACAAGTTTTGGGCACTCAAAGGGAAGAGGGCCCAAGTGAGGTTGTTGCAGTTTCTCATGGATCACTAGGATCCAGACAGTGACAGATTCAACCTTGATGGGAAACCATTAAAGATTGAAGTCAAGGATATATACTTCTTGACATGGTTGTCACGTCAGGGTGAGGTGGTGAACCTCAAATCTTGGGGAGCTGGGAGAGGTATGAAGATAAAAGAGTACACAGATGATCACTGTATAGCAGGGCACAAGAATGTCGGGAGTCAACTCCCCATCCGAGTGATCAACAATCTAAGCCTCAATATTGTTGTCCTCATTTTGACCCAATCATAGGATCGACTTCATTGCACCAGACATTGAGGTTTCTTATGTTCTACTCTATAGATTGTTTGAGACCCACGATGTATGATTGGTGCACCTCACTACTGGCTAATATGAAGAGCTAGTTAACATAATGAAAACAGGGTGACAAGAGGAACTTTGGGTTTACATATATCTTGAGTAGATTTTTCTTCGAGCGGGTTCTAGGTTTGGGACCTAGAGTTGAGATCATTCCTCAAGGACCTCATGATCCATCCATGGCACGTTGGACAAAGGTGATGAGAAAACAAGGGGGGCGTAGGGTGCCCACACCCTACAACAATGATTTCTTTTGCTAGTGGAGATGACAGGTCATTGCTTTGGATGACTACCCCTTTCTAGGGATGGACTTCAGAGGGGACCCTGACATGCCATTTCCACCAGGGACCACCTATGGGGAAATAGGTATGTCAAAGTTTTTAAATATTTCATTTTTTTGTATTTTTGTATAGGAAAACAAAAATATTTTTGGGTGACGTTTAAGTACTAACTAGACACTTGTGTGACGTAGACGTAGGTCCACAACGGTCGGACGAGATTCCATGACATCATCGGAGGCACCGGGGAGACAAGGTGGAGGGATGAGAAGCAGAGAGAGTCCTTCAAAATGTGCAAGGCAACCTGTCTCGTTTGACATATAGGATTTCGATGGTTCAGGTAGAGGATCTGCCAGAGGCCATGCAATGGCAGGTGGTTGGTGTGCCTAGAGCTGTGGTGCAACTCTTTCGACGTCTAACAAACGTCATAGTTTTTTATCATGACACACATCTATCGCCACAGGCTTAGATGTAATGGATTTTGTATTATTGGCTGTATATATGTATTGAGGGTGTTGGCCCCAATTTTGTACTATAAACATCATATTTGTGAAATATATATAAAACATGGTTCTTCGGCTTTACTTATATTACAATGTGTACATTGATGACATTGTTTTCTTTTCTTTAGTTACGTGACAAATTCCAATCTAAAATGAAATTAGAACAATCATCGGATACATAATTAGAACTCCTATGTATGTGATGATAAGTAATAAAATCAAACTATCCTTCTAAAAGGCATACCCAAAGGTATCATTGGAGTAATGTAGGATCACGCACATGGTAATTGTCGTTCAACTGACATACTACTAACTGGCAATCCAGGCGAACCTTCAAAGAGCGAATACCATGTGAAATGGCATCGCACAATAGTTCTATAACGACATTATATTCGGCCACATTATTTGTGGATGACCCTAGGCATACACCACATGAAGACACCAGTAGATCCTCCGGTGAGTAAAACAGCCAAGGAGTAGAAGCCAAGTTTCATGTATGATGAATGGATCCGTCTATGAATCCTAAGTAGATCGAGGACTCAATTGATATCTTCCAACCAATGGAAAACTCGATAAGCAAGTTGAAGACAAAAATAAATGGAAAATATATATACACTAAATTACATTAGTATGCAAAGAGTTACGCCCAATATTGGGGCTCAAGCGTAATATATTTTCAGGTAGAGCCCATTCCTAGGCTCGGCCAACATGTTCCCTTCATAATATTCTAACTCATAGGCTCCTTTTTCTAAGACACGTCACACGATATAAGGACCATGACACATGGGTTTGAACTTGCCTTCCCCCAATGGTTCTTTGGCTTGATCATATAAAAGGACCAAGTCACCCTCAGGGTACAACCAAGGATAGACAAACTTATCGTATTGGACCTTGACACATATTTTATTCACCTCGATAGGTGTAAAGGCATCTTAACATTGCTCGTCGAGGCTCTCTAGGTGTACGAGGTGTCGCTCGAGATCAGAATTGTCAAGGAGGAGCACGACTGCCAATATAATAGAAGGGATTTCACATTCAATAGTTAAGATCGAATCCACACCGTGTACTAAATGAAAAGGAGAAAATCCAGTGGAAGTCTTGACCGAGGTTCGGTATGCCCAGAGTGTGGGATATAGCATAATATGCTAGTCAGATTTGTTCTAGCTGACAGTTTTCTGCAAAATGGTCTTGAGAGACTTGTTGACGGTCTCTACTTGTCCATTTTCATGGGGGTAGTAAGGGGAAGAATGACCATGCTTAAACCCCATCTTGGATGCTAGCTCTTCCATCATTTTGTTCTGAAAGTGACTTCCACGATTAGTGACAATCTCACTCAAGATGTCGAACATGGAAATAATTTGATTTAATACAAAGAAGGTTGTAGTATTCCTTTCATATTTAACTGTAGGCATGGGCTCATCCCACTTAATAAAGTATTCTATGACCATAATAATGTTTTTATGCCCCCAACCGAAGTCGGGTTGCAATCCACAAAGTCCACCCCCCACTTGGTGAAGGGACCGACGATAATGATTGGATGGAGAGGGGATGGATGCGAGCACATTTTTTGAGTGAACACCTAGAAGGGGTGACACTTCTTACCCACTTCAATACAATCTCTAAATATATATGGCCAAAAATAACCGGCTCACAAAATTTTCTGGGTTGTCGCAAGCCCGGATAGATGACCACCACAAGCCCCACTATGGAAATCATTTAGGATTGACTCGGCTTCCTCATGAGTTAAAAAATGACGTATGATGTTGTCTATTCCTCAATGATAAAGAGTGTTTCCAATTATAAGGTAATTCTTAGCTTGGTATTGTATACATCATCGGTCATCTCGTGAGAGATGCTGAGGGAAATTCAAATTTTGAAGATAGAGAACAATGTCTCCATACCAGGGGTCAAATGATGAGAGAAGTAAAATGTGTTCATCTACAAACAAATCAACATGAATAAAATCCTCGTCCAATCGTGGGAATTTGGATATTAACTCTGCAAATACTAGTGATTTATTGGATTTCTCATAAGCGAAATCAAGATCGAATTCTTGTAAAATGACAATCCATTTATTATATTTCCCCCCTATCATATGCCTGGTAAGAACGTATTGAAATAGATTGACATCAGCAACCATAGTAGTCTTACAAATCAATATATAATGGCGTAATCATTGGAATGCGTGGATGGCAGCCAAAGCTATCTTTTCAACCTGAGAATAGTTGAGCTTAGGACCAACTAAGTTTCAACTAAGATAGTAGATGACATGCTCGTGGAGCTCATCATCCTATTGAAACAAAACCATACCAATCATCTCTTCATACGCGATGATATAAAGAAAGTAATACCTATTGTAGTAGGGAGACTTTAGTAGAGGCATTGATACCAAGGCCTTCTTCAAATCATTGAAGGATTCTTGGGCTCGCTCATTCCAGATAAAAGGGTTGTCCCTCTTCAAAAGACGCATGAAACCCTTAGTAATATTGGCATAGTTTACTATAAACCGACGTAAAAATTTAGCTTTCTCCTATAAGCCTTGAATTTGTCGAATAGTGCGTGGGGGAGGCAATCGAATTATTTTCTCAACCTTTAACAGATCTACCATGATCCTGGTCTTAGATACTAAAAATCCTAGAAGACTTCCGTACCTAACACAAAAGATGCATTTATGAGGGTTCAACTGGATTCTATAATGACGACATCTTTCAAAAACTAGCTGAAGGTGCTTAGGGTGATCCACTCTCTTACGAGAATGAGAAGCAATATCGTCAAGATAAGATTTGACTATATGCTTAAGATCATGGAATGCAAAGGTCATAACACGTTGGAAGGTTGCTCCGACGTTTTTAAGGATGAAAGGCATCTTCCGGTATGCAAAAGTACCCCAAGGACAAATAAATTCCGTCTTATGTTGATCCTCAGGTTTAATTTGAATTTGGTTATAACCTAAAAATCTGTCCATGAAATAGAAAACCTCGCTTCCCGCACACCCGTCAAGAATCTGATCGATGAAAGGGGTCAGGAAGTTGTCTTTAGGATAGTAATTGTTCAGGTCACGAAATTTCATGCATACATAGATGGTTCCTTGCTTCTTATTCACAGGAATGGGATTGGATACCCATTCAGTCAAGGGAACTGGGTAGATAAAGCCAACATTAAGCAGTTTCTCTACCTCTTCCTTAATAATAGGGGCCTTCCAGGGATTGACAGCACTAATACGTTGTCGAACATGCTTAGCATCCGGGTAAGTTTTAATCTCATGTTTAACAATTCGAGGGTCGATTCCTGGCATCTCTTCATATGACCAAGCAAATACATATTGAAATTCCTTGAAGATGTCAGTGTAGATCAGGATTTCTTGTGGTGAACAATCCAGACTGATGTGTACATTTTCAATCTTTCCAGGGGTACAAGAGATATCGATCATGAAGGTAGGAGAGATACTCACCATATTTCCTTCAGCATAAATTTTGTGTGTATCAAGTAGAACTATGGCATGAACAACTATCTCGCTTAGAGTAGATCGAAATTCATCTTGTTCAATTCTAGCAAGATCTGGGAGAAATTAAGAGTGATTATGCATATCATCCCAAGGTTTGACAGAACCATTCATGGCTTCGATGATATCTTCATCTGAGGGTAAAGTATCATCGAGGAAATCATGTGAGCAAGACAACGAAGTGGCCCAAAAGGGCTTAAGAACATGATCCTCCTCGTCCTTTGGCAAGGTAATAGGATCGGCATCGACGGAAGAGTTAAGAACAACTTGATACACTATCTCTGCTACCGATAGTGGCATGGCCATTCCAGCATGCGCATGACCTTCACAAGACACTTTCGAGGAAGGTAGGGTCCAAGGATTGTTAAAATAGGAAGTGTGGAAAGGAACAGACCTCTTTGACGAAACGTGCCTATTGGACATGGTGTAAACATGGTGAATCGGTGCCATGAATTCGAAGGTACCCATAAGGGATGAATACATTCTGACACCGATATTCTCAGTTGTCGGTTGATAATTTTCGACCACGGGGATCAACGATTGTTACAGGTGAATCCTCCTATGGACAATTGGATTCCCTCTTGGTCTCTAGACTCCTAAGGCCAAGATAGAAAATTGATTAACATGGACACTGAATTCCTTTTAGATCTAATCAAGCTAATATACAAAGGAGAAGAAGAAATATGTGTACCTTATTAACGACGTTTGTCCTTGCAATGTCTAGGATGAGCTTTGATCTTGAGCTCCCTGATAGGTCCTGTAGAACAAACAAAGATACAATGGACTTCCTAATCTACTGAGATTAGATCAAATATAGATCCATCTACTGTAGACAAACTCATGTGGAACAAGCATAAGTTTGAAAGAAACAGGCCAAGCATTGATGTATTGATAAGAACAAGTAAAAGTACTTACAATCCTTTGATGAAGGTGCAACAACTTATTTCAGTTCTCCTTGTCCAATCCCTTTGCTCAAGTAATATACACTAATTGCTTTGATGACATATCACTCATGAGATCATAAGTTCCCTATCTCCAATCTTTTATGTTAATACCACTTATAGGATCATAAGTTTGTTATCAATCTCTAGTCTCTACCTCCCCTTTCACCATGAGGAGGCCTCCTTATATAGCCTTGGAGAGGCCCAACCACTTGCGAGATATTTGAGATAAGTTTAGGATTCTTCTCCTTCAATTGAGGATATTCCCTAATATCATGCCTTGACCTTCTATTCGAATCCAACCATCTTCAGAAATTGAGGGGATTCTTCCCTGTTTTAGCTCAACAAACCAAAAATCCATTCAGAAAAGTTAGTGCTCCCCCAAAAGGGCACACAGAGCATTTGATCACTCCCCCAAAGAGGCCCAGGGAGCACTGGCACTCCCTAACAGTGGGTAGGGGAGCGCTCCCTCCCAAAATTGATGTTTTAGTGGCTTTTTCAGTTGCAAAAGGCTTGTACTCCTTGTCAATTGATTTCTCTTCTTCAAAACTAGTCTTTGAGGTGTCTTAAGTGTCCTTATGATGTCGTTAGAGGAACAACATAGGAAATATGGAAGTATGATTCTTGTGCCACTTGTGGTAAAGATGTGACACTTGCGGACAAGATGTGACACTTACAACACTTGTAATGACGACACTTGCGACACTATTGAAATGAGTAATTTTGATGTGTAACAGATTGCCCCCCAAAGTGCGAAGTTAGAAGACGATGATGAATGGATTACTTTGTAGACTTTTTCGAGCAAGGTTATGGATGCAGAGAGGCTGGAAAAATGTGCACACAACCAGCAAACAAATATTATGACATGTTTCAAACCCAAGGCAGGCATACCTATGCTTGAGTGATAAAAACTTTTTAGGTATGGCCGCCATAAAATACACTGCGGATCCATAATTATATTGAAAAAATGGTATAGCCACTGAAGATACAATGTGGATCTATACTCCTATTACCTGAACTGATCGTAGCCACGAAGAATACACAGTGGATCTACGATATGACAAGACATATCCATGACCAATACAAAGTGGATCTATGTAACAATATATGTGTCATAGTTTAAAAGAAAACTCCTTCGCAACCTAGGAAAAGTACATATAAGAGGGATGAATCAACCCAGGGTCTTCTTAACAATCCTGATGTAGTACGAATCTAACCATGTGAATAGATGTCCTGATGTCAAACATGGAAGAAACAACTTGATTACCAGTCAATGAGGTAAACCGTTAACAAGTGTGAGGGAGATCACAATTGATGTCAATGATTCCCAAGGTACTCTAGTACATTCCGAAAAATGTGAATAGATGAGATGAAGTAAAACATCTGTGGAATCACCTGATCAGGATTCAATGATGTAAACCCACTTTTGGACACAAGGAGGCCTGCCATTGAGGCATGCAGGTCCCAAGGTACTAACTAGTTTCTAAGTCTAGTTCCTGGTTAATGTGTTGAAGTCGACAGAAATAGACTCGTCGAAGAAGGGCCTTTATGTATCCCCCATCAATGACACAAAACTAACACAGAGATGTAATTGGTATATCAAATGAACATGGGTTGACATGGGTATTGAAACAAGATATTTGTGATGGCTGACTCTCGAGACAAATACTTCCCTTGAACACTGAGGCACAATAGCAGAAACATGACATGGACCGAAACTTGATGATGCAGTGGATGTGACTTTCGTCAGGTGACCCAAAGGAGTAAAAGAAACTCAGAGGATTGGCTCAGTGCGGAGGTTCAGCGAATTAAAATGTGTGTAAAGATAAAGTGTCATGTTCAAGGGCGACCATAAGAGTTACTGGTAGTGTTCTAAAAAATGGCTTGGCTTGCTTCTTTCAATTTTTCCCCTATCCAGATAGACGAGTAAATATGTTTAATTTAACGAGCTTGAGGAGGGTAACACGTGCTCAATATGACTCATCTTCGGTAAGTCCCTCTTCCTTTGTTTAGCGAACTAGAAGAATTAAGGGTTTGATCTTGTATGGTCCCTTCAATGTATGATCATTTAACGAGTCCAGAGAAGGTAAACTCGGTGGTTTTTCATATTTAGAGAGTATGAAAACAACTTAAAGACGACTCCAATGTGGTCCTTTTTCATAATATTAGTCTCGCAAGGCCGAAAAAGACATAAATTATCACTCGAAATATTCCCTTTCAAACCTTTTAACGAGTGGGAAAGGAAGCAGGATCACTCGACAATCTTTTCATGTTTAGAGAGTCTGAAAAGAGCTTAAAGATGACTCCAAGGGGTTCCTTTTTCATATATCCATGCGAGTCCAAAAAAGTGATAAAATTATACTTGGTTACATTATCATTTTTTTCGAGCACGAGAAAGAACAAATACTAAGCTCGATATGCCCCCATCTTGAAATCTAGTGGCTTAACTCTAGAATGATCATCAAAGGCTGGAGACATGCCCGCCAAGATTCAATTCATTCATCGACTTTGAGGTTGTCACCAATTTCTCTACTAGATAGAGAAAAGGGATAAGAGTGGATGAAAAGAAGGTTCAAGAGAGGTGACTGTTTCATTTTTTAACGAGCTTGACATAGGAAAATAACTATGCTCATGGCTCCGGGTTCAATCCCCGGATTGTTGTTTCATTTTTTAACGAGCTTGCCACAGATAGGAAAATGATGCTCACAGATTTTGTTTCTTTAACCAGCTTTCTACAGAGAAGATAGAATATGCTCATGACCTCTGTTTCATTTTTTAACGAGCTTGCTACAAAGAAGATAAACTATGCTCATGGACTCTCCTTGATCATGGCTTCCAAGAGAATAATGCGCTAGAAGGACACCATGTCAAGGGACAAAACTTAGTCATGGATTCCAAGAGAGATTCACTGGATGGAATAAAATCACTCTGGAAGGAACACATGTTGAGGTCCGCGACAGGGGTAAGGAGATCAGGCTCCAATATCCCTACTGAACAGATCACCATGTCAACTACTAGATCCAAATCATTGGAAGTTGATGTCATGGGAGACAATGAAAAATCAGCATCAGGAGGGAAGATAGAATGTATATCTCCCTGAATTTCTTCACGAGGGGGAATAAAGGAGGATCAATTATAGTTATCATCCCGAGGTAGCTCATCGACGCTAAGAATTTCCCTAATAGATTCATCAGAAGGAAAAATTGGGGAAATGTAGTCGATTGTAGATGACAAGGAATTTAACCACGATGGCATCGAGTAATTGTCAAGTGTCAATATATGTTGGTCATCCAAAGAGGGATAAGTGTATTGGATAGCAACGTATGAGGTTTCGATTGGACTAAGTGGCATGGTGTCACCTAGTGCATCAAATTCCAAAGGACTATGTTCAATCCAAGGGTCAGATGATTTCAAAGATTGATAAGTCATGGTCCAAATCATATTGACGGTGGAAATATGATGTGCAGTTGGTGGAAGTGGTGTAGGGAAGGTACCCATAAGGATAGAATATTTAATTAAGAAAACACCAACGCTTTCATACATGATCTTGTGATCTCCCAAGAATGGAATATTGTTGGTAGTGGGAGCACGAGCGTTGGGTGTACAGAAATCTAACTGATCGACAGTGAAATTTTTTCCCTGATGAGGGAATTGTACACTTCGAAACAATGACGAGGCAACGAAATTCATAGTATAAAACCAACTTCTTCCAAGTAATAATTTGTAATCGAGGGGAGCATAAACCACCTCGACATCAACAATGATGGTTTTTCCGCCCAACTGGACGGGTAGGGATTGTAAAATCCCATGGGAATGAAAATCTCGCCCATCGAATCTGTGTAACATCATTGGGGATTTGTTAAGTGCGGATGATTTTAAATTTTTCCAACATGCTAAAGACATGACACAAATTGAGGCTCCCTCATCAAGAATTGTTCGGTGGATTTTTTGATTGTGAACAACAACATCAACTTGGAAAGCAAGTTGGTGGGAGAGTCGAGATGTGTAATTGTCCAGGTTAAACATGATATGGTTGGACGACTTGGGATCAACAACACCAACAATAGCCAAGATAGTTCTATGTTGATTGGGGCAGTGTTGTATAACTTCTAATGCAAACATAGCAAACGGTGCTTGAGCCAAATATTCAACAATGTTGTAGTTATGGGTGACACATGAACTAGGATTAAAGGCATATTTATGGATAGTGCTCTTAGGAGGGCATAAGATAGAGTCGAATGAAGGTTTCTCAATCTGAAGTGGTCCAGATGAAGGATTAATTAATGGAGGACTAACGGAGGATGTTTATGGATACGGTAAAGTATCGGTACCGTTAGTGACTTTTCCTTTGTCAGGTTTAACCGGTGTGTCATATGTCTTAGAGTGAGTGGTCAAATTAATCCCATTAAACATATAAATATGTGCACTCGTCGAGGCCTCATCATGAAGATGGCTAGAACTTCTCCCAGGAGAGGGGGTTTGAGCAACCATGGATTGTTGTTGTGGAAAAGGCTGAGTAAGCACAACGGGTTGTGGATTTCCTTGGAAAATTTTGGCCACTTCATTGCGATGTGGACAGTCTCGAGTGTAGTGATCGTCACCACAAATGATACACGGGAATTTCAATTTCCATTGTGGTTTCTTTTCGGTAACAGGTGTTTGAGTTTGATTTTTTGGTCGTTCATTGTTATTAATATTTTTTGATTTATTTTTTTCCTTCTTCTTACCTCTGGATTGTTGTGAAGGGCCATATTGAACTACATTCACCTCAGAAAACTGAGTTTGGGGGGAGGTAGAGGAGAGTGTGTTCGATTGGGAAGTAGATTGAGTTTTGACAGAACCGATAACACCGTCCGCATGAGATGAGGATGACGGCTAGGATGGATCGGTATTAGCTCAAGTAGCATTCAGAAGCAACTCATACAAAGTACCATATTGTGATAAACCAAATGTAAGTACTGAGCCTGAGAAATGGTTTCTTCCTTGGTGATCGTGCCACCCATAGTGACATCACTAGCGATCAGGGGTAAAAGTGATTTAGTAAACCACTCCACCAATAATATGTCAGGAATGGTTGCTTTGATCATCCTTCGTCGTCATCTCCATTCATGAATATGGTCAGAGATATGCACGCAGTTATTTTGACGAAGGGAGGTCAAGAGTTCAGTACCTGTCTCGTAGCGAATAGGTAGTTGAAAGTGCGTTAGGAAAGACATGGAAAAGGAGTTGAAATCATGAAAAGAATCACGTGGTAGTTCAATATACCACTTTCTTGTCGAGCTCGTAAGTGTTCACTGGAAAAGACGCAAACATATAGAATCATCCATGAAGGAGTTTGATGAACACCACAAATGGAAAGTCATCACATGGTTATTTGGATCTTCTCCATATTTTCCGTCAAATTTTGGAATATCAGAAGGAAGTTTAGCTGGAATAACTGGCAAAACCGGTGAATGAAAAATAGGATCATTGGTTAACCGAGACAAGTTTGGGAGATCCAGAGTCGCAAGGAAAGGTAGTTGTTGGTTAATTTGTGGATGATACTGGTGTGGCATAGGAACACTAGTAGGACCATAAACTGGGTTAGGTGGATAATTGTAACCAATAGGTCCTCCTACATATTGTTGTTTTTGACCAGGATAAATAGGATTTGATGATGGCTGAGAAACATTTTCATAACCTAGTGAGTTCTGAGCATTATAAGTCAGGTGATTTTCTTGCCCATGAGGAGGATAAACATGTTTCCCTTGAGGAGGGTAAGAAGTATATCCCGGAGGCAGATACATATTAGGCCCATGGGGAGGATAAGGTTCTTTTCCTTGAGGACTCCAGGTGGTGTTTGGGATGCCGCCCAGATAAGGTTTTCCCTAAGATGGTCCGAAAGGAACATGATTTGATACTCCTCCTTGTGGGTTATGATATGAGTTCCCCCCAACGTGGGGCTGGGTAAATGTGCCTCTCGAAGATACTCACCAGGATTTTTAAGGGTTTCCAGCAAACGAAGGTTGCCCCCCTGCCAGCGGTGGATTAACGACCGGGGTATGACTGGAAAATGGAGGTTTCCCTCCTGGAGGAACATAAAAAGGGGGTTGTCCCCCAGGAGGGGTAGGCCCACCATAGGATGGTGGTATTCTAGGCGGGATAGGTCCGCTAGATGGTGGTTTCCCTCCAGTCAGTTGTATTTGGCTGGAAAGGGTCTTCATTCTCTGGTGCAAAGATGTCCCAACAAGATCGTGCGGAACATGTGGGGTTGTAGAGTGAAAGTTTGTAAAAGTGGGGGTAGGGATCAAAGTTCCTTGGGAATGAGTAGAGGTGATGAGTCCAACATTAGGATGGACTTGTGTTGACGTAACAGTAGGGTTAATGACCTGATCGATGGGGTGATTCATAGTTTGACTGGATGGTCCCGTTTCAACAGGAGGGTCACGAGGATTAAAGGGTTGTTGAATGGATTCAAAATGCTCATGAGATCGTGTCCTGATGAAGTCCTCCATACAGAATGAGCAGGTGTGGGATTTGTATCTACTGCAGTGGTAGGATGAACAGGAGTCCTATACTCATCAGTAAAGATTGGTTCTGTGGATCCCATATATGTTTCGGTAAATTCTCTCTCAGGTAACTATGGGACCTCTTCATCTATGACATTCCCAAGGGAGTCTAAATGAAGAAAAATTGGTTTGATAGGGGCTGCCAACATAGAGGTAGTGCGAGGAGTGGGATTCTCAACCATAACCAAAGCACCTTCTTGATTGTCTAACGGAGGAGCAACAACACTCCCAGCGTCAAATTGATTTTCTACCTCTCCACAGTAGTTGTCTTCTAGAGGGTTAGGAGGTAAGGGTTGGTAGCCTTCTGGAGGAAGCCCTTGCATCCTACACGATCGTCAAAGACCTTTATCACCTATAGGCTTAATTTTGGATAATAACAGTACACAGTGAAAATCTAGGGCCAGCTAATGAAAAGAAACAACATACGCTAATAAGATCTAGGAATCAAAACCAAACAAACAAAACTTCTCTCGATGATCGTACTAGTTGGTGATGAAATCCAACGTTGCGTGATCAAGTCAAGAAGGGGCTCAGATATGGTGGAACAGTTACAATGGTGACCTACTTAACGAAATTTCACCTTGGTGCAATATTCCACGTAGTAATTGTGGATTTACCCTCCAAGGATCCCGAGTGAGTTTTACCAATGTCTGTTCCAGGTACAGTGAGACTTCCCTTCACCATCACCTTGTGTAAGTACCTAAATATTATGGCAACTAAGGACACCAACTCGCAGTCAGCCCCTTGGTGGGTACAGTCGACAACCCGATCCGAACGTATGGGCAGGATAACAAGTAAGAAATCAACTCAAGAGGCTCCCACACATAATCGTGGATATACCTTAAAGTGACCCCCAATATACGATCCGACCACTATAAACAGTCGAACCACGGAGGGATAATTCCCATAATTCTCCCGAATGCGACCTCATGTGTAACCCTTGTGTGAGGGGGATCCCAGAAAGTCTATACGACAATTGGATTTTCTCTCCCTATCAGAATATGCCAATGTTTGTTTTGAAAAACTTTGGAGATTTTTACTCACAGCCTAATCCAAAGTGCTAATCCTAGTCTAATGTTGGTGGAAGATCCTAAAAACAAAAATGTTCTAGATAATTTTTAATTAGAGATAATTTTACGGTTGTTTTTTACTCAAGGGTGTATTAAAGTGAAACTGATGGTATGATGACTCAATTCCAAAAAATGCATAAAATATGATAAGAAATCGTTTCTTTCGATGAATACCTATTTAAGGGAAAGAGAGAAAGTTATTTTCACTATCAAACACTAAGATGCAACATCCTTATACAGTTGTTTCTCAATCAAATCCAGTGTAATGCTAAAAAGTTTCAGAAATGTCTTCTAATAGCCAAACCACTCACTAAAATATGTCATTTTTCTTATATGGGAATGATAATCAGATGTAAAACTTCTAATGTCAATCATACTTCAGGATTAAACAATCAGAAGAAAACCTCACGGAAACAAAAATACACTCTCACTGTGAATAAACAAGAAAGACAAAGATAAACAAATTTGCAAACAAGAACCAAAAAACCTCAAACAAAAGAGAAATGTTGGAAAACTAACCTCAAAGATCAAATGGAAGGGTTCACGGACCTTTGGATTTCCTCACCAAAGCTTCCACTCAGTCAGATAAATGAGGAGGAAAGAGCAAGTTAACTCTAGGTCAGCAAAGACAAAGAGTAACTTCAAGGCAAGGAAAGAAAATGTCAAATTTCCAAACAAGAAGAGGCTCAATAATTAGAAAACAGGGTGTTGAAGACCAATACCAAGATGAACTGAGAGTATGAGACTCTGAGCAAGTGAAAAAAACAAAACCTAAACCCAAAAATTGAAAACCTAGAGGATTTTTCACAGAAAAGGGGCTAGCGCTCTAGTGTAAGGGGCACCAAAGAATTCCAACGCTCTATGTAAGACCATCGGGGAGTGTTAACGCTCTGATAGCAAGGGAAGGGGAGCGCTCTGCTTCAAAAGTTCAGAAAAATGCCCATAAACTCAAAAAATCAAGAAAACTCAGTCAATCAAATTGCATATGATGAAATCAAGAGCCACTCAATCAGATCTAAGAATCAAAAGAATAGTATGGATAAGTTCAAATGAGTGGGAAAAGGGCCAAAACAAGATCTAGGAAAGAAACAAAAATCAGAGCTCCTCCCCAGTGGAGTCCCCAATTTCTGTTACAAGTGAATCCTCCTGTGGACATGTGGATTCCCTCTTGGTCTCTAGACTCCTAAGGCCAAGACAAAAAATTTCTTAACATGGACACTGACATCCTTTTATATCGAATTAAGCTAATATACGAAGGATAAGAAGAAATATATGTACCTTATTAACGACATTTTTCCTTGCAAAGTCCAGGCTAAGCTTTGATCTTGAGCTCCCTCATAGGTCCTGTAGAACAAACAAAGATACAATGGACTTCCTACTCTACTGAGATTATCTCAAATATAGATCCATCTACTACAGACAAACTCATGTGGAACAAGCATAAGTTTGAAAGAAATAAGCCAAGCATTGATGTATTGATAAGAACAAGTAAAAGTACTTACAATCCTTTGATGAAAGTGCAACAACTTCTTCTAGTTCTCCTTGTCCAACCCCTTTTCTCAAGTAATCTACATTGATTTGTTTGATGACATCTCACTCATGAGATCATAAGTTCCCTATCTCCAATATTTTCTATTAATACCACTTATAGGATCATAAGTTTGGTATCAATCTCTAGTCTCTACCTCCCCTTTCACCATGAGGAGGCCTTCTTATATAGACTTGGAGAGGTCCAACCACTTGAGATGTATTTGGGATAATTTGAGGATTATTATCATTTAGTTGGGGATCTTCCCTAATATCATGCCTTCACCTTCTATTCGAATCCAACCACCTTCATAAATTGAGGGGATTCTTCCCTGTTTTAGCTCAACAAACCAAAAATCCATTCATAAAAGGTAGTGCTCCCCCAAAAGGGAACACAGAGCGTTTGAGAACTCCCCCAAAGAGGCCTAGGGATAACTAGAACTCCCTGACAGTGGGTAGGGGAGCGCTCCCTCTCAAAATTGATGTTTTAGTGGCTTTTTCAGTTGCAAAAGGCTTGTACTCCTTGTCAACTGATTTCTCTTCTTCAAAACTAGTCTTTGAGGTGTCTTAAGTGTCCTTATGATGTCATTAGAGGAACGACATAGGAAATATGGAAGTATGATGCTTGTGACACTTTTGGTCAAGATGTGACACTTGCGGACAATATGCGACACTTACAACACTTGTAATAATGACACTTGCGACACTATTGAAATGAGTAATTTTGAAGTGTAACAATGATCCAACAGATGCATTGGGGATAGCATACGCAAAGGACAACTGGTCAATCATCACGATATTCCCATCATGTGGAAAGAAAAGAGTACGAAATATGGATGATACGACAACAGTCATAGCATAAGTCCAATTGTGTCCTAGTAACAAGTTGTAATCAAGGGGCGCATCAACCACCTCGACATCCACCTCTACCATCTTCCCACCTAACTGGATTGGAAAGGGAGGAAGAATATCGTGAGGGAAGAAAGAGAGACCATGAAAAGAATTCAACATGGTCGGAGATTGAGAGAGAGTTGGAGAGTCAAGAGCTTTCCAAAAGATCAGGGACATCACACATGTTGCGGTGCCTTCATCAACAATCGCACATTTGATGGTATACTTTGCGTAACCCATGTGGATTTGGAATGACACATGGTAATGAAAGTGAGGCTTCACATCTGTGATGTAAAACTTGATAACTTTCAAGCCACTGGGGTCTAGAGCTCCTAACTCATATAGCAATGCATTCTTCTGTGAGGGACATGTCTGGAGTACCTCCAGGGCTGACATCGCACAAGGGGTTTGACCTAGGTCATCAACAATAGAGTAATTATGGGTAGCTCTAGCATTTGGATTGTGGGTAGAGCACATGATTACTCCTTTCATAATATGAGGCGATGGCTCTGGTTTTTTGATCTGCAAGGGCACCTTCATAGGAGGAGGAGATTCTAGACTAGGTACAGTTTGCAAAGAACTGTAATCATGAGACTGGGTAGCTACATTAACCTGAGAATTGACCATATTGATGCACAAACGGTCACCATATTGTGTTGGTGGGTTTTGACTTCCACCGGCCACATTTTTGACTTTTGAGGATCTTGAGGCCATGTGTTGGTTATGTGGAAAAGGATTTGTCAGCATGGCAGGCAGTAGAGACAAGAGCCTCGCAACTTCCACAAGTTTGGGGCATAGATGAGTAACATGATCGTATGTACAAAGCTTACAGGGAAATTTCACCTTACGCCTTTATTTATTTCCCTCACCGGCATTGTTATTCTTCTTCTCATTATTACCATTGTCCTTGGGTTTATTATTATTTTTCCCACCCTTACGATTATTATTACGTCCTTTCTTCTTATTCCCTCCTGGTTGTTGATTACCATTTGGGCTAGTCGACGATTGCATGGAATGTACATCTGCCCACTGAGTGGGATTGGAAGACACAAATGAAGTTTTCCCTCCTGCAGATTGGTTTAGAGACAACTCTTTCAAATGGCTTGTCACCGATTCTTCGGATTTCACACTGGTGGCCTATAATGCCATCGGCATGAGGTCCAGGATTTTGTCTAGGGTCATAGTTTGGCCTTGGTTCTTACGGAAGAATCTCATATAACATCCTAGACTGAGTGTATATAAGATCTAAATGTTGGGCTTTGAAGCTTTCTTCTTCCTCAGATGTAACCCCAGATGTAGCAACATCCTTCTAAATAGGAGGTTGTAAAGACTTAAGGAACCATTCTAATAGGAAATATGGGGGTATGCATGTCTTGATTAACATCTTTTGTCTACGCCACTCCTATATGTGATCTGAGATATCAGTGGATTTTTCCTGGCATATGGCTGATAGAAGTTATAGGCCATCATCGTAATGAACCGACAATTGGAAGTGGTTAAGGAAGACTAGAACCATCTGACTAAAGGTCCCGTATGCCCCCTTAGGTAGCTCGATATACCATTTCGCGTCAACCCCTATAAGGGTGTGTTGAAACAATCTTAACCGAATGGAATCATCATTAAGGGAACTCAAAAAGAACCATAGGTGAAAGGTGGTAATGTGATCACCGGGATCCTCGCCATTATTGCCTTTGAATTTTGGGATATTCGAAGGAAGCTTGGTGGGAACAAGGGGGCATGTAGGATCATGACACACAGGGTTTTTCATCAACTTAGACAAGTTTGGCAGGTTGAGCGTGGCCAAAAAAGGAAGACGGGTTTGTGGCATATTTCCCCAAGCTCCCTGGAAAGATTGTGTTTGAGGAATCACAACCCATCCAGGGTTCTGGTAAGCACCATGGCCCTGCCCGAGATTGTAATACCCTCCTCTAGGCTAATTCATAAAAGGTTTGTTGGGCACCATTCTAGTAGGAATGTTTTGATGGGGGTTATAAAAATTTCCCCCAACCGTAGTGGCTCTAGGTTGGGGGTTGCCCAAGGTGTGAAACTGACCTCCTCCGGGTGTAAATCCGAAGGATAAGGGTGGATTCATCATGCCAAATGTGTTGGTCGGAATCAACATGGAAGAGGTGGGTGTAAAGGATGGACCATAAGATAAAGCTTGTCCACCAGGTTGGTTACTCCATCCAGAGGTAAAAGGATTAGACCCGGGGTTGAAAGAAGGAATACCTACCATGGTAGGAGTCCTTTGAGGGAATTGAGAACCACCAAACGAAAACAAAGTATGAGAAGGAGTTGTTACCAAGTCCAATGCTAGCATTAGGGCCAACAGATGGTATGGAGTTTGAAAGTTGTGAAGTAAAATTTGGCATACCATAGGAAAAAGGACTAGAGGCCATCAGGATGGACTGGACATTATATCCCGGTGAGTGACCAAGAGACCCAAATGGGTTTGTGGAAATAGGTTGCCTTTTCACTATAGGATGAGCAACAATGATGATAGGTTCCCCCGACACTACAACCATCGTGGTTGAAGGATTCGAAGCAGTACATTGACTATAGTGGCTGTGGAATTCAAAGGAATCTCAATATCTTGATGACTCGTTTCAGTACTCATCCTTATAGAATCACAAGTCTGCTAAGTAGAGGTGTGTGTACCACGTTTAATAACTCTACGCCTTTTGGAATGAAAATACTCGAAATGTGGTGGTAACTATAACAAGTGATGAGACCGGAGGGAAAGCTAGTCCGACTCCAAGATGACTTAAGACTCAAGATATAAAAAAAAAACCTAAGGCCAACTAGTAATCAAAGAGCACACCAAAATAATCAAATGACCAATATGCACACAAACAGGATAAAGTGGCTGAAAGGGGCCTCCCTCCCTAAAGTAGGTATGCCCCGCCCAAGAGGGGCCTGAGACTCCCTGCTAAATATCGGAGGTATCATAATCAATTAGAAGGGCCCTCGTGGGCTTAACAACCAGTCACTCAGATCCCCCCAGAGAGGTAATTCTCCATAAAGGTTGTGTCTTATCCAACCCTTATCTGACCTAGGGTATCTACAGAATAACCCCTGCAATTAACCTATGTGGCACCTAAGTCAAGCAACTAATAAACCACAGTATAACTAATGCACAGATGAGCAGTCGTAAGTCAGTTTATGGGAAGGGTAGAAAAGCCTAAAACAATGAAATCATTGCTTCTCACAAAGGTAAGGGCACTAGCAAGATCCCCAGATACGAATAGATCCACAAAAATATCTTTGATGCTAAGAAGTTATCAGGGGGATATGCCTTCAACCAACCTCACGCGACCTCATGCTTAACTCTGGTGTAAGCGGAGCCTCTTGATATTACCGATTATACAATGGATTTCTTCACTCCCTTAGTTAGACACATATGTTGATTTAATATCCTTAAAGAAGTTTACTCACAAAATCCTATTCCAAGGCACTAAATCCTAAGCTAGTTTTTGCACCCTAGAAAATAAAATCATTACTAATCAATTTTAAATTATAGCATTAATTTTGATGGCCTTGCTTACTCAAAATACACGGTCATGAAACTAGTGATGTTATGACTCGGCAAGTAAAGTAAATATGAATATAATGCAAAGTCCTAACTTCAATTTCCAATAGATGATATGCTTCCTAAAAATGCAATTTTCAATTCAATTATGTAACTCTAAATAAAAATGAAATATTTCTTTACATGCACTAAGATAAATGACAAAGACTCAAAAGATCAAAATGCTAATCAATGTAAAATGCCTAATATTTTTGTATTTTCAATATAAGGAAAGTGAAAATGCAAGGACTAAATAGTAGCTTGATATAAATATTATACTGTGTATAGACAGAGACAACCCAAGTAGGATATCAAGGAGAAAAATACCCAGCCCAATGTACAAGGACAATCAAAATGAAAAGAGGATGAGAAAGGCACTGCCCAAAAATTCAACCAAAGACAAGTCTCCTGTCATTCCACATACACTTAACAGTCACTACAAAGACCCAAGAAGACTCAACATTCATCAAAACCTACCCAGCAACCACCAAATCCAACAAACAAGCAACAAGGGTTGATGTATGTGACTGTTCAAGGGAAAAGTGCATGTGTACACAACTTGTAGAAGGACAGCATGTGTATATACACGAATGTCAAGAAAAAAACCACGTATATGTGTCAAAAACAAAGCTAGGCTAAGGAGAAGGTTGAAAGACTCAGACCAAGAGTGAATAGAGGTTGTCAAGAAATGATGTGAAAAGAAACTCAATGTGAACGAGAGCAATCTAAGGACAAAAACACTCCAAACCCCGAAAATATTATTTGTTCCCCAGTATGGTTGCCAATTCTGTTACGAGGAAAATCTCTCTATGGCTAGGGGTAAACCACAATAGATGGAAATGACTGCAAAAATAAACTATATTCTCAAGTATGCTATATAAACAAATATGCTAGCAAGACAAGATAAAAGGCCTACCTCATCCAGACGTTTGATGAAGTCCATCGTTGAGCACTTGACCCAAAGAAATATACCTATAACTAGTCCTCAATAACCAAGCAACGCAAGCATATGGTGATAATATATGATGTTAGCACATTCAATAGCATAATCCATCAACATTCATAACAAATATGCCTGTTAACACTGAGAGTCACCCACATACTGCTAGAGGATAATCCCAGTACCCATCAAAATGTAAAAGATAAGTTTGGTTTTGAATAGGTGGATCAACAAGATGGAGAAAGAAAGGGAGAGGACAACAAATTGTAGATCAATAGGATACATCAATGGGTAATGGAGTCATAAACATTCTACTCATTGAAGGCACTAAAGATGCTCAACAGAAAACAAGATTACATGCTGATAGATGGAAGAATGAAGAAGGAAAACATAAGATAGAATTTTCACTAAACCGAGATCCTCTCAGTTTAATAAATCAACAAATACTTGAATAAAACAATGACTGATGGGAAAAATACAACAAATCCTCTGTTGCTTAGGGATCCATAAATCATTAGAAACCTTTTATCCTTAAATATACAATATATCAAATAAGAATATATATAAAACAAAAGAATTACAATCTGAAATCACATCTCTTATGAGTCTCCAATAGCAGTAATGATTACAATCATAAAATTCCCTCAGGCTTACAAATGAAAACACACAGGGAAACTGTCTGCTCCTACTCTCTCTAGCCTCTCTTGGCTCATGAATCCAACCCTTATCCAAGAGCTCTCTCCTTAATTAAATATAAAATATCATCTCAATATCCTTAGGAGGTCAAATCCCATCTCTTTCAATGGATTCTAAGACTTAGAGATAGGTGGCAACAATAAAAGAGGCAAAAATCCAACAAACTGTTAATTGTTAGGAAATTGTTGGAAGTCTTTAATGAAATGTTTCCAACTCATTGCATGAGGTCTTAATGGAGATAATACTTAGGTGTAGGTGTCCATTGACAACTAACAGATCCATGAGAATTCATTCGAACCCTCCTTGACAACTAGCAACCTCCCAATAAGGCGAATATCCAATCCACTATGCAAAATAGAGAATTGGCAGCAAATTCTGTAGCGCACTGGTGCTTTAATTGTTTCTCTCAATTTACAAACTAGGTCAGGCCTAAATGTGGTCAGCAATTCAACATGGATATCATATTCCTCCACAAACAATTTCATATAAACTCACTTCGTAGTTTTGGTTTTATGATCAAATTTGTAACAGTAACCGCTACAGGAAATTCCCTAGCGCCACTATAAAACAGTTCTACACTTTTCGTAGCACCACTTGTGTGTCTGGCTAGGTGATTCCGTAGCATATTTTGTATGTCTAATATATCTCTAACCATAACTCTTTTTTCAAAAATGAAAGAGGTTTTTGTTATTTGGTATGTGATGAACAAACACCTCCTCCAATTTTCAAAAATACCTTCCCATTTGTTCAGAATCCAAGTTTTAAGTTACTCACTCAAAAATAGTAGAAGCATGGCATGCTCTTAGAAGAAATGCAGCCTGGTCTTTGAGAGGGTTTTTGGAGGCCTTCCCAGAAGTGTTTTTGGCTGCAAGAGATATGGTTGGAAATTTTATTATGTCTTCTACACAATGGAATCATCAAGAACTGCAAACGCCTTCTCAAGAATCCTGGAAAACTGACTTGAAGTCAAGCTATCCAAAAGTACAAGAACCCTCCTATAGCAATTGTATTTTGGGAAATTATCTCAAATAATAATACAATATTATGTGTTAACAACACCCATGGAATAATGATTCAAATATTTTCAAGATATCAATTGGACGAGAAAATAGTATTTCTATTAAGATATAATCACCAGAAGTGAATAAGTTGCAGACTTCCATGTCGGCACGGTTCGGAACCGAGAAACTAAGTTCCTTCCAGTTGGGCCTCCACCACTTCAATCCTCCACCAAAAGCAAGCTCATGTAAGAGAGACAATGGATTTCTCAATTAGAAAGGGAATATCTTGAGAGATGAAAAATATGCTCAGACTTAAAGGATAAAGGGATGCGGACTCAATGTGAAGTGAATAATTCCTCCAGAGTAATTTTTCTCTCAAAGTTGAATTCTTTCTCCTCTTTTCCATAGCTCAGATTTGGCCCATTTATAGCCTTCAAGTGGAACTGAAGGGTCAAGTCATAAATTTTCCAGTATACAGAAGGCCAAGGATCATTGATCTTGTGTCATGACATGGAAACTTGACACCATTTTTCATTTTTGGGCACATTTCTTGATGTACATGGGTTGTAGTGATGAAACCTACATATACGCATGTTGTATAGTAGGCAAGGTGTGTATATGTGGAAATTTTTTATGTTTTAGCTCTGGAATTTGTAAAAATGGATGACAAGTCTGTATAGGTAAATGGAAAAAGGCCTTATGTGCAATATTGCATGGGGTGAGGAAAATATTGCTATAACAACGTCACTACCTGACGTCTCTCTTAGCTCTGATACCATTTTGTAAATTTATATGCATGCATATATAACAAAATTAATAGTTACAACATTATGTTCATGCTACTAATTCATGCGGAAATAACATTAAAACATTCTAACACTATATGCATACAGATGACATATTCTAACCATACACATATTAATGCGAAATTAACAGTAAGCCTACACATACAACATATATGATATATCTAGGCATTACTCATCAAGTTATAAAACATGTACAATTACACCACATATAATCAATAGAGATGTGGTACTTATGTTTCAATAAATGACCACCAACTATGTGCAGACCTTCCATGAACCTCCCAGCCTTATACCACACTACTCATCATGCTCAGGAGTGGGTCACCCCCGAGCTGGGACTAAACTCCACCGAGGCAAAAGGAATCCTAGACCTAGGCTGAGGCTACGGGAAATGCACTATGCACCTGTAAGGATTCTCTCCAAGGATCCTACTTATAGTCACTTCTCATGGACTCTCATTCCCCACATGCTTATCCCACCCTAGGAATATGCACCTTCATTGTTCCATAGTCCATCAACTGCTCCACTTCCCTTCCAGGGCTTCAACAACAAGACAGATCAAGAATTATCAGAGCTTCGTAGCTAGTGCTGGAATCCCTCCAGGAGAAATCACTTCCCAATAAACTCTCTCACCTGGAGAGAGTTTCTCATAGGCTTGAAAACCTTCTTATCCAACCATGGGCCTGACAACCCACCTCTTCAATCCACAACCACCAAAATCGGGTAAGGCAAGGGGACGAATCAATAATTTACAGAGGTTCACAAAGGCATAAATGACTTTGACTGCATACTTTTTCATTGCATGTGTGAACTTCACAAGGGATGGCATGAACTCGTGGGAAACTAAATGGCCAGACTGGTCAGAATTTTGAGAGCAAGAAAGGAAAATGGTGAGAATCGTCAGCTTGCAGAATCGTGAGAGAGTTGCAATCGTGAGAGAGAACTCCTCTAGAAGGTGTCCAGAATGGTTCCTTCCCAACAAAGGTGGAACTTCCCACATAAATGTGCATGCGTTATGTGTGACACTTGGCTCTCCAGGAGCACACTCCTCTCCACTTGGAGTTTTTTCCTCTCCTCAAAGGAACTTAGGATAACTGGGTTTATTTTCCCAACTTTATTACTTTTCAGGAATACATTATAATATTCCCTTGGGTTAAGACCTCAATATTAGCCTCTCAACCCCATTCATTTCCCTAACCAGAGGATCTTATTCCTCCATACCTCTTTCTCTATGGTCGGTCTACACACAACTATGTATTTTATTAATAATCAGCATAATTACATATACAAAAATCAGGCCCATTGACCTTAGCATCTAGGCTCTTTGTCTTAATAAACACATAATCCTACCAACTTATAATTACTTGGCTCACCAGCCTACATACATCATTACATCTCACAGGGGCTCGACCTTGGGGTATTACAACCCCCTCCCCTTATTTTTGCATTGTCCTCAGTGAAACTCATTTACATAATATCAACAAGATTTTCATAATCTTCAAAAATATGTGGGTACTTTGCCCGCATAGCATCTTCCTGCTCCAATGTTGTGTCCTCAGAACCGTACCAACTCCACTGAACTTTTTCAATCCCTATGACTCGAGTCCAGACCTGCCTTCTTTTTCGATCCAGTATACACACCGGGTGCACCTGAAAAGCACTTTCTTGTTCCACCTAGATCACATTCCAATCAATAACATGATTAGCATCAGGTACATACTTCTTAAGAAATGACATATAAAATACAGTATGTATAGACATGCATGCAGGAAATGAAATCCTATATGCTACTGTACCAATCCTCTCTAGGATTTCAAACGACCCACAATATCGAGCTATGAAATTTGAACAATTTCACAACTTCAGGGAGCCTCTGTTGATCTTCACTCTCAGGAATACATGATCCCCTACTTTAAATTCCCTATGAGTTATGTTCTTATCAGCATAACGTTTCTACATGTCTTGGGAAGCCTTCAAATTCTGCTTAATCTTCATCATTTTTTCTTCCATTTCCTTGATCAACTTTGGACCAACCACTTCCCTATCAACTGGGTTGTCCCATCTTACTGGGGAGTTGTACTTTCTGCCATAAAGTGCTTCAAACAGGCTCATCTTCAGTGATACTTGATACCCATTGTTGTAGGAAAATTCTACCAAGTATAGATAATCTTCCCATTTAGATGGTTTGTCCATCGCATACATTCTTAACATATATTCTATCACTTGGTTAACCCTCTCTATCTGCCCATCAGACTCAGGATGATAAGAAGTGCTAAAGTTCAGATTTGTTCCGAACCCTTTGAATAACCCCTTCCAAAACTTTGATGTAAACTTTGGGTCTCTGTTAGACACAATTTTCTTTGGTGTGCCATGCAAGTGTGCTACTTCCCTCATATAAATATCAACACCATTAGTTTCCTTATGAGCAGTCTTCATAGGAATGAAATGGGCATCTTCAGTAAGATTTTCCACCACCACCATGATTGCATCATGATGCTTGTTCGTTCTGGGAAACCCCATGATGAAATCCATTGTTACCTCTTCCCATTTCCACTCAAGAATGGGTAATGGTTGTAGTAAGCCAGATGGGTATCTATGCTTAGCCTTGACCCTTTGACATTCCAAGAATTTAGCAATAAAATCAGCAATCTCCCTCTTCATGCTTGGCCAATAATATTGGCTTTTGACTGGTGAGATTGTTTTCTAATATCCTGGGTGTCTTTCATAAGGCACATTATGAATTTATTTTAAAATCGCACTCCTCAATTCAAAATAGTTGGGTACATATACTATGTTTCTGTACATAAGGATTCCATCAAATCTCAATTCATAATCCTTAACCTTCTGCTACATTTTACCTTGCTGCAATTTTGTTACCAATTCCATGTACTGCAAATATGCTTTTGCAGCTTCAAAAATTCTTCCTTTGAGATCCATCTGATACATGCTAATGGTTGTAGCATGTAGTTCATGCACTCTCCTACTAAGTTCTTCAGCCACTTTGTTCTCCTTTCCTTTTATGTGCTTGATATCAAAGTCATACTCAAAGAGGAATTCCAACCATCTACTCTGTCGAGCATTCAAAGTAGGATGATCAAACAAATTTTTCAGACCGTTACTATCCTTAGCTCAAACCTCTTTCCCATGAGGTAGTGCCTCCACTTCTTCAAAGTGTGAATTATGGATTCCAATTCCAAATCATGAGTGGCATAGAGCCTTTCATGCTCTTTCAATTTTCTGGACGCAAAACATATTACAAACCCATTCTGGATAAGGACTCCACCAAGTCCCTCTTTGCACACATCTGTGCAAACCATGAAATATTCATTCGGATCTATGATCTTCAGAATTGGACCATTGGTTAACATTTGCTTCAATTGATGGAAACTATTTTCACATTCTTTTGTCCATTGAAACTTCTTCCCCTTCCTTTGCAAGGAAGTGATGGGGTGAGCTATTCTCGAAAAACCTGCAATGAAACTTGTGTAGTAGCCAACTAGACCCATGAAGGATCTGACTTATGTCACATTCCTAGGTGTTGTCCACCCTTTAATGGCCTCAATCTTTTTAGGGTCCAATGTTATCCCTTATTTAGATATGATATGCCCCAAATATTGAATTTTGTTTTAATAAAATGAGCACTTGCTCAATTTTTCATACAACTGATGTTCTCTTAGCACTTGTAGAACCATCCTCAAATGATGCTCATGCTCTTCTTCCAACTTGGAATATAAAAGAATGTCATCCATAAAAACAATGACAAACTTTTCTAAATATTCTTGGAAAACACCATTCATTAAGCACATGAACACATCTGGTGCATTTGACAACCCAAATGGCACCACTATGAACTCATAATGACCATACCTTGTCCTAAAGACAGTCTTGATCATATATTCCTCTTTAATCCTCACCTAATGGTATCCTGACCTGAGATCTATCTTGGAAAATATATTTGCATCGTTAAATTGATCAAAGAGATAATCAATCCTTGGCAGAGGATACTTGTTCTTTATAGTTACTTTGTTCAACTGTATGAAGTCGATGCATAATCTCAATGTCCCATCTTTATTCTTCACAAACAATATTGGGGCACCCCAAGGTGACACACTTGGGCGTATATACCCATTCTTTAGAAGTTCTTCAAGCTACATTTGCAATTCCTTCATCTCTAGTGTACTCATTCTGTAAGGATTCTTTGATACTGGAGCTGCTCCGGGCATCAAATTAATAGAGAATCAACATCTCTCTTTGAGGGTAGTCCTGGTACCTCCTTTAACACATCCTCAAAATCTTCCAAGACTGTATGATCCTCCAAATTTGGCACCTTATACTTAGATGTTTCCTCCATATAGGATGCAAATATTTGGCAAGCTTTCCTGTAGCACCTCTTCAACTTCATTGCTGAGATTTCCCGGACAATAACTGCCCTGCGAATTCCTTGTTTTCTGATTTCCTTCCTCCTCCAAGAAAGTGAATTCCTTGTTATGGAAGTCTAATATGGCATGGTGTTGGTCCAACCAATCCATACCAATTATTCAATCATATGATCCCAATGACAAGATGTTCAAATCTGCCTTGGTACATAGTCCATTCATGCCCACTGGACATGATTTAACCAACTCAACAACTTTCTTCTTGGATCTTGTAGCCAAATGTACCACCCAAGATTTCCCATTCTTGCTTCTTGGAAAAAGAAATCTTTCCACTACCTTAGGGTCTATATAGCTATGACTAGCCCCCGAATCAATTAAAATAGTAAAGGCATCGTTATTGATCATACCTTCAACTTCAATCATGTGGGTTTGAAACTCAAATTTCTTGTTGTCCAGGGCTGCATAGATCCTTGGTACTCTTCTTCCCATGTCCTCCACTATTTGTTCTTGTTGTACATTGTGGAAAGCTCTTACCTTGTCACTTTTTGGAGGACAATCTCTATACTTGTGGTATCCTTTACAACCCCAACATTGAATGGGTTCCTACCTTGACCTTTTCCCTCCTACCTCAACCATTCTATGCTCTCTAAAAGATGGTTGTCCTTGAGAACTATTTCTGAAAAATGGAGGCTTGTTTCCCTTCTTCTTTTGTTCCTTCTTGAACTTCTTCTTGTCCTCCCAAGCCTTTTGGAAAGTAGGCTTTCCTTTTTGTTGATGATATATTATTTTTTCTCTTCTTATCGTTTCTTCTATAGTCTTGGGGTCATAATATTGGATTTTATCACTAATCAAAGATGACATCCCACTCGGGTACCTTTGAATCTTCACTGTCTCATCCTTGATGAAGGAGACATACTTCAACAGCTCTAATAATCTCCTTGCATATTCATCAATAGCCATGCTTCCCAGTTTAAGTTCAAAGAACTCTTTCATCTTCGTGTCATAATACCTATTGGTCAGGTATTTCTTCTCAAAATTCCTCTTGAAATCCTTCCAAGTAACATTTTTCTCCCTGAGGTGTTGTACTTGCACCAACTCATCCCACTACATGGATTCTTTTCCTTTAAGTTGGTATATGGAAATTCTTCCATTTGCATGAGAAGAATATTTATGTTTTTTCATAGGGGCAGACCCAGGTTTTAGCTCTAATATCACACCAACAAGCCCTAACTATTGGCCCTTTCGAAAACACCTGTGAAGCAGATGCAGTCTCACCCAAAGTAGAAATAGGGGGTTGCAGGACACAATTGTCTACAACCAGAGGAAATGCAAGTGGATCCAAGGCAACAACATGAAAAAATCTAGTTACTCTTTACCTCCCTTAAACCTACTACGCAAGTTATATCTTAGATCTAACACAATGATGTAATAACAGTATATTAGAAGGTAAAAGAACATAACATCAATCACACAGAAAAACAAGATATACGTGGTTCACCCTCTCCCTAGGGCTACATCCACAGAATTGTGTTTCTTGATATATTATGTGAAAACATACAGTTCTATCTACTCTCTTAGCTTGCATATCTCTCACTCTTCTCTATCTCCCCTCCCTGCGCACCCAACTACAGGGTTGATCTTCACGCCCAACTGAAGATATTTATACAGAATTCTCTCACACGCAACACTTCTCTCTCTCAATACACAATAGTATCCACAAAAATGATCATCCACAATAATGACAACAACCAATGATCACCAACAATTGAACAACCCCTCCCAAGTCCTCTAAACCTTTATTTATACATTACAATGATGAACGTCTAGGTGTCAAAACCCTAGATACCAAAACCGTAGGTGTCTAAAACCCTAAGTCAACTTGACCCGTACTTCTCGGGTTTCGCCAAACTAACTTTCCTCCTTTTCTGCAAGGTTCTCCAAAGCACTCATTGACATCTTCTTCCGCTTGCTGAGTTTTCCACGATCCATCTTTCTTGTTGATATGTCATCCTCTATCTCCTTGTTCAACGGCTAGCTTTCCCCTTACTTCGTTCCTTCTTTTCTGCTTCTTTGACCACTTTGACCCAATCTCAATTAGTGTGTCTTTTGCGCAGTTCATACTTCATATTTTCCCTTCCTTTTTCTTCGCTTTCTTCCTTAATCCATAACCAAGGGCCAACAGGCCCCCAACACTCACCTGTGACTCATCCCAAGTCACTGTAGGTTTGAACTTTTTGTTTCAATTCACCTGTAGACTACGCGAAGAAGCCTGTGATTTTTGTTTTGTCCCTCCCTTCCTTGTGAAGACTATCTTTTCTATGTCTGGTACCCAGTTTCAAATGCACCTAGTACCTAGACCCTTCTTCTTATCCCTTTACTGAGAGTTGTGAGGCAGTTGGTTGTCATAGTACAATTTCAACTAGCTCCCATTCGCTAAACCTTCCTTCCATTTTCCATTCAGTGTGTTCAACTGCGCATCTCCTCCTTCTGTAACATAGACAACCTCATATGGTCCAAGCCAATGTGTCCTGAACTTCCCTGAATGCTTCATGAACTTGATGTCATATACCAATACCAGATCTCCTTGCTTAAAGTCTTTCTTCTTTATATGTCTATCATGGTAGGCCTTTTCTTGTTCCTTATGTACCTATTGGTGAAATGTTGTGATAAATATATCTTCTTCTAGTTCTACCAACTGTGCAATTATGTCTTTCATAGCACCTGTGTCATCCATATCTGTAAATGTTGCAATTCTTAAGATAGGAACTAAATATTCCATAGGTATGATTGATTCTAGACCATAAACCAACTTAAATGGGGTCTTCATTGTCAACTTCTTACAAGTGGTTCTATAGCCCCATAATACTGTTGGTACTCTCAAATCCCAATCATCTATGTTTACACTGCAAATCTTCATCAGCGTTGTCTCCAAGATTTTATTGAAAGCTTCGCTTGTGGGTGGTATGGAGTGCTCTTCTAATGGTGAACTTCAAATTTATGAGTCAAGGATTCAATAGTCTTATTAATAAAGTGTGTACCTTGATCACTCATAAGGGTCTTAGGGCATCCAAACCAGGTTATGATATCATCAAATATGAATCGCATAGTTGTAGTTGCACTACAATCCTTGAATTCTCTTTCTTCTGCATATCTTGTCAAATACTCTTTCGTAGTGATGATGTATCTGGCTCCTGTGCACTTTCCTGGTGGGTTGATAGGTCCTACAAAATCAATTTCCCATTTCTCAAATGCCTGCAAATTTAGCTGAGGTGCTAAAGGAATCTCATCTCTTCTGGAGTGTTTCCCAACTCTTTGGCATACATCGCAGGCTCTGTAGTATTCCTTATCATCTTTATGTAAAGTAGGCCACCAAAGGCCAGCTCTAAGAATCTTCTGCGATGTTTCTTTTCCTGCATAGTGTCCTCCTGCGATGCCTTCATGTGATTCTACCAAAATCAGTGGTCTTTCTGCCTCCATAACACATCTCATCAGGATCTGATCTGGTCCCATCTTATAAAGTTGTCCAACTATAAGTGAAAAATGTACAACGCGAACTACCAATTGTTTCTTATGGATAATTGTATATTCGGTAGGTGCCATTCCTATTGACAGGAACTGGACTATCTCGGTGACGTGATCATCAATATTTCTGATGGCCACCAACTGTGCATCTGGTAGTGTATCTTCCAAACTAGTAGGTTCCTCTCCATGTTATAACCTAGACAAGTGGTCAGGACCCTTGTTCATTCTTCCTGGCTTGACCACAATCTCAAAATCATATTCATGGAATAACAATAGCCATCTACATATTATTCCCCCCAACACTGGCTTATTGACTAGGTATTTTAATGTAAAGTGATCAATGAGCATCTTAAAGTGTCCTCCCAACAAGTATTGACAAAACTTATGCAGTGCGTACACCATAGCTAAACCTTATCTTTTAATGGTAGTGTAATTTATCTCAATTGTACAGAGCTTCCTCCTAGAAAAGGCTAATGGATGGTCAATATATCATGCTCTTGGTTGTGCTAACACTGCTCCTAATGAAATAGATGACGCATTGACGTGCACATGGAATTCCTTACTCCAATCTGGGAAAACTAGAATGGGCACAGTGACCATTTTATGTTTCAGTGTGTCGAAGCTCTGTTGACATTCCTCTAACCATTAGAACTGACAATATTTCTTCAAAAGTTTCTCCATGGATGTTTTAATCTATGCATATCCCTTAATGAACTTTTTGTAGTATCCAATATGTCCCAGAGCAGTTCGCAACTGTCTTACTGAAGTAGGAGGGGGTATATCAATAATATTGTCAATCTTAGATGGATCTACTAGCAACCCCTGTTTACACACAATATGACCTAGTAGCACTCCATAGGGTTAAAAGAAGATACACTTCTTCAGGGTCAAGGAAATCTGGCATTGCCTACACTTATCCAACATTAGTCTTAAACATTCAATATGATTTTGCAATAAGCTAAAACCGTCCAATCATCAAAATATGCTTCCAAAACATTATGTAAAAATTCCTTGAATGCTTCGACCACCACCCTAGAAAAGATGCTTGGTGCATTCTTCAATCCAAAAGGCATCACTGTGTACTGGTAGGATCCCCATTTTGTTGCAAATGTGGTCTTGTGGCGATCTTCCTTAGCAATCCTAATCTGGTGATAACCTAAAAATCCATTTGTGAAGGAGTAAACTTCTTGTCCTCCGACATTATCCAACACTTCATCAGTAAATGGCGTAGGTAATGGATCAAGTAAACATGCATCATTCAGTTTCCTCAAGTCTACACAGACTATGATCTCTCCTATCTTCTTATCTTGGACCACCATAGGGCTAATCCATTCCGACTCTTTAACAGGTTCTATGATTCCTGCTTCCAACATTCTTTCTAATTCAATCTTGACTTTCTGCTTATATTTGGGATTCAGTCTGTAAGGTCTTTGCTTGACTGGCCTTGCATCTGGTTTCAAGGGGATCTTCATCTCTCCCATGGGCCCTTTAATGCCCTTCATGTCGATAAATTTGGTTGGAAACAAGTCCTGATATTCATGCAGTAGTTATGTGATCTTGTCAATAGTGGTATCATCCCAATAATCTCCAACGTTTGCGAGCTTAGGTGCTTGCTCTATTCCAATATTAAATTTATTGATTTTGATTGGTTGTCCAATAAAAGGTAGTTTGACTCCTAGTCCTTCTATGTCTCTCTCTCCTTCTGTCTCTACGATGTTCACATTCCTATGATCATCGTCTTGTAACAGCCTTGCAATTTCTGAAGAGGTGCAGTCCACTCATCTTATTCTTGCTCCAAAGGGATGTTAGGTGCCTCCTCAAATACTTTCTGTCTTACAACTTGTAAATATTGATCTACTGAGGGGTATTGACTTTCAAATAAAAATGTAGCTACAAATTTTTGAGTCATATTGTACCAATCTGAAGTGGTGAGGTGCATTTCTTCTTGAAGATACTAATTAATAGGTGTTTTTTTCCAAAGTGTTGATGAATTTATGCACCCACTTCTCTTGAGGGATGTTGCTCCAAGCCTCCTCACAACTTTGCACATGGTCCTTTGGACATATTTGACCTGTATATCAAACTTCACACCCTTTGGCTTGTTTTAAAAAGTGCACTGTCATCAAAGTGCGATATTTCACCTAGCCTACGATGTCTTCTTATGTGTTCCCCACCATCTTGTTGGTGTTTCTTTTAAAGATTCATCCAGTGCCAACAGTCATTGTTGTACTGGCACAATTTCTTCAAATTCTGATATGAATGTTCCTAAATGATTTAAACCATCAAATGTGGGAAGATTGCTTACTTCTGTGCCAATCCAACGAACTTCTGTGGTCAATCTAGCACACCTTCTCGTAGAAACTTCATACATTTTGTTCTGCCAGTTCTCTAGTGCTTCTTCTGATTATGATGAGCATGCACTATCACTTCGCTAGTTTAAGTTCCCATCTGTTGTAGGATTAATGTGATCATGATGTCTTGCTGTCAATTTGTAAATATTTTCTAGTTCATATGCGCAGTCTTCTTATCTTATGGGTTCTGTGTATCTGCGAACTTCATCAAGGTCCATAGGTGAAATGACCCTAAGGCTATCACCTTCAAATGTCATTCTTCTTTTCTTTAAGTCAACAACAGTAGAATTATTGAAATCCCAATCAATTCCTAACAACGCAAGATAAGGATAATTATCATCAACTATCTCAATCACCTCGAAATCCACAAATGTCCTTACCCCGTCAATGTCCACAGGGACATGCTCTAGTCTCCCAAAGGGGCTTACTACCTGTTGATTAGCCATCCTAAACCTGATAGGGGAATAAATTAACTTAGGGTTTCCCATCAGTGCCCAGGTCTTCTTCATCATAACATTGACTTCTAACCCTAAGTCGAGGACCACATAATCTATGTGTTAGCACCAGAAGTCACCCCTGGATTGCGACAGAGGTAATCCTGATACCCATCAGTTTGTATGTCACAAAAAATAAATATAAAGGCGGTATAATGGACGCAAACTCAGGATGGTATCGTTCTAACTCAGAAAACTAGATCGGAAAGCACAAGTAGGTGAGGTCTTGGTCTAACTTTAGTCAGTAATTTTGGTATAGTGGTGAGTAGGGGGGAGAACTTAAGGAGAGTGAAGAGGTCTTCTATGGACATCCGGTCTTCCAGCAACCTAAGGAGGAAAAATTCAGAAAACAAGATCTTCTTGGATTCAAAACTTCAGGAAACTGAAAATGTTATAACAACACTGCAATCAAACATCCATTACAACACAGTCACAACCATCCATGTGAATCCTTCAATCATGAACTTTCAGTATTAGAAGCATATTAAGATGGAGGAAGAAATATGACTTGGATTAAGAAAGAAATCTCAAATACAGATACATAACCAGAAACCAGAGGCTTTACTAAAACTTTACAATACGAGAGCCTAGCTCTACCATCGACCATAACAAAATATCAAAACTGAATATTTATACTCAGAGAAATGCCACCACCAGGAGTGTGACCTAGCTACTATAATCAAAGCTTCGCGTTTGCATATTCTTTTGTCAAGATTCACTTGCATTCTTCTGTCAGACATAAGATCAGATGAGTATGGGCTTCTCCAGAAAATCCATGGCAGGGGAACTTTCGGCTGATTGTCTACCCTCCACGGCCAACTTTCAATTCTTTCCATTTAAGTGGTGAAATGAGTTTTCAACCACCTCCCTATTTTCATTAATTACTTTCATCGGGATCAGGGCGAGGCCCGACACCCATGAATGTTCCAAGTGAGCTCACGGCTCCTTCGAGTCAATTCTGGCACCTCGAGGTCATGCAGATCCTTCTTTGTGACCAACTCAGGTGCTTTGATTCTTTGTGCATCTCCTTTTCATCTGACCCTGGTCTACAACCATGTGCCTAATTCCTAGGTGCTTCTAAATTTTGCATTTCGCGATATTGCATTGTGATCCTGCCAAAATTTCTGAGTCGCGAAAGCGCAATTGTTTGTATCGGGTGACATGTACCCCTTTGAATTGGAAGACCTTGTTGAACATCGACATTTCGGGACCTTGAGTCGTCGACATTTCTCCCTTCAATTTCTCAAAATTACTTTCTCCATGTTGATCCTACGTCACATGTCTTTCTGGAATAGACGACCAGAATCATTTCAGGACTTCGCATGTCACGAGTCCTCAAGGCCCTACCCTCCTACTTTCCCAACTCATGAAATCATGAAAAGTTGATCCATCGGTCCAGATATTTCCTTTGATCAACGACTACGATATTATCACAATTTTTCATTTCGCGAGTTCTGAGGACTTACTCCTTGATCTCTCCTTGATCGCTCCATCTCGCGAAACCAGGAAATGCTAATCTTGTGCCATGCATCCTCTCTCGAAATGAACGGCTCCAATCATTTCACGATTTCGAACCTCTCCTTGATGCTAAACTTGGTGCAATTGTATGATCTCGATTACCCAATGGCCATCAATACGATTTTCTAGATGGATCTCCGTTGTCGAAAGTTGATCTTGCTCTCTTGCTTGATTTGAGTTGACATCAGACTGCTTCAAGTGTTGTGCCTGGTTCTCACGAATGTGGCTTGTTTGGCTTACTTGAATGACCGATTGAGGGCTCGGGAAAATAAAATATCAGAGGTAGAGATGAAAAGAGGAATGATTGGAAAAAGAGAGAATAGGAATGTTGAGGTTTGATACTTCTTAGATAGGCTGACAAGGAAAACAAGTCGATCAAATGGATGAAGGAAAACAGAAGACAAGCTACAAGTCGAGAGGGAAAACTTACGATCAAGTCTACAATAGGGGGAGGGATAGGAAAGGATACAGACTTAGGTAGAAACCACAAACCCTTAAGTTTTTGACAAATTTACATGCTAACATTAGGATCCATGGGGGATAGAGCCCTCCCTGCAAGGCTCTAAGAACTCTTTTCGCGGTTTCAGTGCCTTAGTGTTGGGTTGTGTATTCTCCTATCAAAAACAAAAAAAAATAAAACATAAATGGTATTTACAATGGTGGGATGCCGATAACGGATTTAAACAAAAAACATTTTCAGGAAGTGACCATTTACAGGGCCACCAAAATCTTCGTCCCCTTCCAAATTCCGCAACCAATAAGTGTTCTTTGGAAATGCCTCGAAAATCTGGAAAGGACCGATCCAAAGGGCTTCAAATTTACCATGTTTTCCCTTGTCTTGTCTAGGAGCATCCCATTTGAGTAATACATCTCTTGGTAGGAAATCCTCTTGACTGATTTTCCTGTCAAAGGCCTACTTGATTTTCTGTTGACGATCATGTGCTCTATCCATCACCTACTCTCTAGTCTATTTCACTTCTACCAGCTGATGTATTCTCCTGATCATGTCATCAATCTCTCCTTGGAAGTCTTGGAAGAATTTTTCCATAGGTAGGGCAAGCTGATAAGGAAAAAGCACTTTAGTCCCATACACAAGTTGGAAAGGAGATATTCCTAGGGACCTCTTTGTTGTCACTCTATCAGCCCACAGAGAAAATTTGAGCTTCGAATCCCATGCTTTCTTTTTTTCCTCCAACAGTCTTTTGATAATCTTTATAAGGATTTTGTTAGAGGACTTTGCTAATCCATTGCCTTGGGGATAGTAGGGGGTAGAGTGAATCAATTTGATCATGAACTATTCACGAAATTGGATCAATGGCTCGGCCTTGAAAGACGTAGCATTGTCAGTGATAATCCTGCTTGGACAACCAAATATTACTATAATATCTTCCAAAAAACCAATGATCACCTTATGAGAAGCATTCCTTTTGGGGATAGATTATATCCACTTGGTAAAATAGTCTATGGCAGTTAAGATCCATCTATGCTAACCACTTTATGTAGGGTGAATTCCCCAATGAAGTCTAGACCCCATTGCTGGAAGGGCGTTGAGGCCACCACAAGCTTTAATGGAAGACTTGAGTTGCTGCTTCCCAGAGAATTTATGACATTTGATGCAAGCATAGAGCGTGATAATCTTTAGAGGGACTAGCATGTATATAATGAATATTTGGAAATGATTGTACTTTAAGCAAGACCTTTACATGCTAATGAATATTTACATATTGTTTGCGAGTGGTTTATGTCATGGCGAAAGACTTGTGCTTACGCATCTTATTCATCTATGGAACTTAAATATTTTTGGTACATTAATATTGTTGTTGTAGTTTAATGGTTAAAGACAGTTGTTTCAAACAGTGCCACTATTGCTAAGTATAGGTTGTTATTCATGTATCCAAAAGTAACCGGCCTTGTAGAGGGAAATTCTCAAAAAATAGATCAATGGTTAGTATCTAAGGTTGGCATGCATTATGGAGAGGAGTTATCAAGTTTGGCTAAGGGTAACTAAAGCGTCAAGGTTGAACACAGTGCAAAGAGATGAGATTTGTGGCTTCTTTTTTAATAAAATGATTCCAATTACTATTAACTTTTAAGATAATCAAAGTATGTGCATATAGGGAATTGTATACCAAAAAATGGGCTGCAAAGGAAACATCCACGTGCTAAGTCTCATGGATTTAGAAATCAAAATTGTCCATATCACATTACCAAATTGCTACATAGACTTAATATTCAAGACAATACATTAATAATCATTAAAAATACTAGCACATGCTAATTGGCCCTCACAACTATAAGAGCTTAAAACATCAGAAACATGAGCTAAGTTGTTGGAATCATGTCCAAATTGGGCAGTGGTTCATCATGGTCATTGGGGACTACCATGAAACCATCTTACGCACACTTCAACTATGTGATAATGGGATCCCACCCATCATTTACCTATTTAATCTTGGGAGGCTCCTTTGCAAGTAGAGGGTACATGGTATTTTGTCATGGTCATGGTCATGGGCATGGGGGTGGGGGTTGGAAAACCAAGGTGCTTTTTCTATCCATTTATTTTCTATCTGACCAACACTTTGTGAGATTTCCTTTGTATCACTAGGATAGGTGAGAGTGCATCAAGGGGTTGGGGAGTTAGTCAAATGATTCCTACTCATATTGCAGGGAACTTCTGCACATCTCTATCAACTAGCATAGATGCATCATGTCCATCTACCTTTTAGACCTCGACAAAAATGAAGATTTGCACATATTTGATATGAATGGACCACTATAAAAAATTGTCACCTATTTTGGTACTTTTTTGGTGGAAAAAATCGTGTTAAGGGATTGTAGGGCCCATTTTAGAGGTAGAACGCCCTATTATGGTTATTTGGGGGCTTGAAACAATTCAAAATCTAGTAACCCCTTTAAATAACATAAAATCATCATAAAAAATTAAATAAAGGTACATCAATGAGGCAAAACTTAATGACAAAGCTTTGCGAGATGAGAATAAAAAAGGGGGATCCCCAAGTTTGAGGACTTGAGGCTTGTTAAAGACTCAATAGGTGGATGTCATGATTGAATAGGGTTAGAACATATAGTAAAAATTATACACAACTATTTCCTAAAGTTACAACATTATAACACCATGCAAATTTATATGGAGATTTTGGAGTTGAAGGAGAATCTCTTTTAGGATTTGAGGGCTAGAATGAAACAATTATCAACAAAGGCCAAAACTATGGTCGATCAAATTTCTAGAAATTCCCTATTGGTGAAACTATAGGAACTGGATGATGATTTGGATTCCCTCTCTTCGATGTCCTTGGAAGATCATTTAAAGCTATGACAACTTTGACTAGTGAGCAAGAATCAATACTTAAAGCTACAAAGATAGAGTCTAATGTATTGATGCAAAATGGGAGATAGTTCTGGAGTTGTGCTCGATAACCCCAAGTTCAAAACAAGATGAAGCCTTTATTATAGGGGCTACTATTGTGTTGAGGAGATGAGTAGGATTTGGAAGCCTTCCAAACATTTAGGGTCGGAGCATTAGAAGATCTTCCAAATTTGGCCCCTTCATTTGAAGAACAACAATATAAAATAGAACAATATGAAGGACCAAGAGGAAATCAAAAAAGTGACTTGATGGAAAGTTAGGTGTGGTTAGGCCTTGTTGTCTGCTTCATTTTGATGGCTTGGTAGGAATGGACTGAACTCAATATGGTTAAAGGAAAAATCCTAAGATAAGAACCATAGTTTTCATGTACCAAGTGTTATGCAACCCACTAGTGTATGTTAATGTATATGTAGGTAGCCACTTATGGCTGTTAGTTAGTTTAGGTTCTTGAATTTGACAAATATACCTTTAGACTAGAAATGTGTGGGTGTGTGTGTGTGTGTCATTATATGGCTAGGAGAGCTCAATTGGTTAGAGTGAGATTGATGATATCTATATGTGTCTCATTTTATTTGTTTCTTATTCTATACTCTAATAAAATCATGGTTTCTAACATAGATATCCTTTTGGCAATCACTTACTTTGATCATGTTTATGTTTCATTTCTTTAATTCGTGCTTATGATTTGTGAATGGATCCATTTTTATTATCTTGAATGTTGTGGGTTGATGAATATTTTTTTAATGTCGAGGGGTAAAACATGGATCACAACTTGGTAGATTTATTATATAAGGTTCCCCATCTATTAAACATGTTGGTGAGGTGCCATGGGTAGGATCTTCCTTGTTCCATGGATTGATCATGTTAACACTAGACTTCATCAGGATTTGTTGGACACTTACATGGTGGACTTTGGTCTACCAATATGAGCCAACAACCACTCTCAAGTCTTGTGTGTACAAAAATTGAGCACTGTGGTCAGTGCCATATTTGGAGGTACTTTGTCTTGGGAGTGAGATATACCTTTAAAATTCTGGTGTTGCAACTAATTTTCAGCCCCAAATTATTTCTTACACTTATGTTGAAATTTATTCTCAATATCATGTTGAAAATTATTCTCAATACTTACAACATAATGGTAAGTAGCTCCAAACAATGAGATGCATATCAAACTTCATTTCTTTTTGAATGCATTTGTGTATATTGCTACAATTTTTTAGGACCAAGTGATATTCATAGTGTTGAATACACAATTTTATATGCAAGGTATGAAATGCATTAGTGTACTTTGACATAGCAGACTAGTATTTTCCTTGGCACAATATCATCCATCCCATGTATTGTACTTCAGAGTTTCCAACATGTAAATTCTTCTTATTGAAAGGATTGATTAATCCCCCCAAGAGGGATATGTTTCATATAGCTTAGAAACTACAACATGTTACATGAAGTAATTATCCCATCGATATTGAACATGGGGAAAGGCCTTTAGGAGTGAAAAAGTAGTATTCTCATTGTTGGAAAAGTTATGAACAAAGAAATAATACTTTAGTAGATTTAACTGTGTTTTCAAAGATTTTGGTTCTATCTTTCCTTCAAATAGAGGGATACCAAAATTAACTTGTACTTTTAAGCATGCCATTCCTATGAAATGACTACTTTTCAAAGGTGCCTCCATCATTATTGTGAGTAATAAAATGATTTGGGAAAACTAGTCCATCATCTTGTTCATCTATCATTAAAGGCTTCTTGGAGTAGCATATTGATAGGATGTCTATTCATCTTCTTTTAATTAATGTCTTCCATAGGAGGCCCCTTGTCTTAGTGATGGAAGTACACTAGGCTTGGTTAGTTTGAGGCCCAAATCCCTGTACTGTGAAGTTTTCAAGGACATCCACAAAAATACAACATAAATTGGATTTCTATGGTACCACTAATTCAGATTTCTTTAAAAATCAAATGAAAGAAAATGAAATGTTGAATGCATATTATCATAGTGAATACCAACTTCTATCAGTGTTGAAAATGGTGAAAACACTATAATATACAAAGCAATATAAAATATATAGAATGGTGGTGGAATATTTCTATCAAGAAATGAGACAACAATGCTCATTTGAAAAAAAAAACATAACGAAATGTTGAAACTACATTAACAATGACAACAACACCTGGATTAAAAAATTGTAAAATGTAAGAACCCTAACACTAGCATAATTAGGGTTGGTAGGGAATGCTAAGAGGGATGATTCTAAGTTGTCCCCATAATGAGGATCCTTATTGAAATTGGAAAATTTAACTTGGTCCTCCATTGTGGGAGTTCTTTAGCTTGTTGGAAAGCACATAAGCAGATTGATTCGATACCCCAGTCTTTAGGAGTTTATGCTACCAAAAGTGAAAGGGAAATCTCTGAAAAAGGCAGTGGAAAATCATGTCTAAACAATTGTCATTACCAAGACCATTTTTTAGATGACCACAAATGGTCGCTTGGATCATTCATGCATCCTTGTGCAACGAATTTGCATTTTTTTCATATTTTTCATCTATTTGGAATTTATTTCTCATTCAGTTTAGCATTCCTATTGTGTCATTGTCCATTTTGCATTTGTTTTGCATCTAAATTGCATATATTTTGTCTTTAGTTTTCATTACATATAACTCTTGTACATCTCATATTATTTTTCTCATTGTGATCTCTCAAATGAGCTATTGTGCACCAAAATCCAAGTTAGTATGCAAGAGTTATGGTCTTGAGAAGTTAAATATCTATTTTCCAACTTAATGTACATGACTTCGAATTCTAGCTTCTAGTCTCTTCACCTTCTTCCTTTTCCAATTCTTTTTAATTTTGGAATAATTAGATGCATTGACCTCTTGTAAGGGATTTGCCAAGTATATGTCAATAATACGATAAATATATTATTACATACTATGATACTTATGTGTGTGAGTTTGTTTCTTATGTGCAAGAGTGAGTTTCGTATGTGGCATGTAGCTTGGTTATGTGTTTGTGTGTTAGGTGGGTGAGTAAATCTCTCATGTGGGTGTGTGCACTATCTATGTGACTATCTCTCTCATGTGCATGAGTGTGTCACTTCTATGGGTGGGTTAGGTGTGAGTGAGTTTCTGACGCAACCCCCCTTTCTCTGCATAGGGCTTCTTGACCTCCCGATCTTGGATCATTGAAATACTAAGTTAGAGTGACTCCTTGGGTCCCTACGGGTACCCAAAATTTCTTTACCCACACACATAGGTCTCTTCCGCAAGTGACCACGGCTATGACCATGGGTTTCCTCCTTCGCGATTCAAACTTCGGGGATATCCTGAATCATTTCCTCAACTTTTCCCGAAGTACTCTTCTCCGAGGTTTTGAACCCCTGCCATGCGTCTCCTTAGATTCATTGGCCCCACTATGGTTCGGAATTTGCGACCTCACGAACTCTAGGCCTTCCGTTCACAACCTTGGATTCTCTAATTCTCGAACTCCTTAATCTGTTGCCACGTACTCTGTAGTGATCAACGGTCATGATTGAATCACGACTTCAGACTTTGTAACTCGGCCTTCGTCAAGTTTTCAACTTGCTGAACCTATGAAGTACCAAAATACTTCAAGGTTTCCCTCCTTGAAACTTCACCAGATCCAATGGTCTGGGATCGTTCACCTCCCTCTGAAGACGAATCTTGGCCACTAGCTTTGACGAGAATTTCAAGGACTCATTTCCTTGAAGATTTATGTTGCTCTCCCTCCTGAGATTTCCTTCTTCGTTTTTCCTTTGTTCCTCTGAACAATCTCTTCGATACTTAGTAGAGAACTCGATCTGTGCACACCTTGCAACATATTTCCCTTCACACTTCAACTTTTGTGGATGACTCTGCACTCCTTGTGACTACTCTCCAAACACTTCTATCTCTCATGACTAAATCATGTTATCCTTCATGAGATTTCAAGTCTGAAAACTCTGTCACGCACTCCTTCTGGACGTCAATGCACTCCTTTCATACATATGAGTTTCACTACCTCCTTTGAGCCTTCAAGTCAAAACAGACTCGGTCACGCACTCCTTGCAGACACTATGCACACCTTGCACTCGCTCACTGAAGAGAGTGATTGAAACTTATCTACTCCTCACAATGACTTATACATTCAACAAAGCAAATGCAGTCATGGATTCAAGAACAGAAATAACAGAGAATTAAAAAATAAAAGAGATTCTACCATTCATTAAGATAGACACATAACCATACACATTTGGGACAATGTTCCTATGTTACATTCATCCAACTGAAACTTACCTACATACGTTCTTCACTACTCCTTAACCTATACAAGATAGATTCAGATGCTTCTCGATTCTCCTTTCTCCACAACAACTATGATCATCAACAACAACTATCAACAACCCTTATAGGGACATATTACAAAGATTTATACAAAGGGACTCTCTTGAGTTCTTCCCTCCAACTAGTCTACGTTATCTTAACTAAATTGAATGCTATCAACTAATTAGCACTTGTTACAATAAATATCGAGTCAAACAGATAAGAGCACAAGCTCCAAATCTGTACTGTGATCTGATCCATTAAAGAAAAATACATTTCCCCATCAACCTTACATGATGGCTTAGCCTTCGAATATTTAAATACATTTATAACTCAAAAAAAAAATTCATATATCACATTAATATATTTATCGTTTGAAATTCAAAATATTCTCAAAATGTGTGCTAGTGCGCCTAGCTGTCTTCCACGCTTATGCTTTGCTGGTGATGCTCCTGCATCAGTTTCTTAAGTGTATGTGTACCACTCACACACACATAAGAAATTCACTCATGCACATAAGAGACACATTCACACAAACATAAGGGATGTTATACACACACATGATTCATTGACTGCATGCATTGCTTATATTGTGTGTGTGATTACACCTATTGTGTACATGAATGCATTACTATGTGTGTGCTTCATTTATTTTAGGTGCATTGTTTATGTGCATGGGTGCATTTCTTATGTTAGGTGCAATAATTACATGTGTGAGTGCAGTGTTTATGAGCATGAGTGAATCACTTAAATGTGTGAGTGTGTTGCATATGTGTGTGAGTCATTGCTTATGTTAGGTGTGTTTCTTACATGTGTGAGTACAACACTTATTCTAGATGCATATATTATATGCGTGAGTGTATCACTATGTGATTGTTGCATCATATATGTGTGTTGGTGCATCCTTAGTGCATTGATATGCTTCTTATGTGCATCGGTGCACCTCTTATATTAGATGCATCACTTACGTTAAGTGATTCCATTATGTTTGTGAGTGTGTTATTTGTGCACAAGAGTGCATTTTTTTTTATCAGATGTGCTTCTTATGTGCATGAATGCATCGTTTATGTGTTAGGTGCATTGCTATGTACATGAGTGTGTCACTTGTGTTACATGTGTCACTTATGTGCATGGGTGAGTTGCTTATGTGTGTCAATGTGCAACTTACATTAGATGCTTCACTTATGTGTGTGAGTTATTATTTTATGTTATGTGCACCACTTATGTGTGAGTGAATCTCTTATGTGCACCACAATGTTGCTTATATGAGTTGGGGCATTTCTTATGTTAGGTGCATCACTTATGTGTGTGAGTGCAACACTCATGTGTGAGTTCATTTATTCATTGTTAGGTTCATTGCTTATATGTGTGAGTGCACCAATTATGTTAGATATGCCTCTTATGTGCATTAGTACATGTCTTATGTGTGAGAGTGAATCACTTATATTAGGTGTGTCACTTGTGTGCACGAGTTTGTTGTTTATATTAAGTGTGTCTATGCATCACTTGTGTTAAGTGCATCAACTATTGATATGTAATCGAGGAACTTATATCCCACTCACTTCACCAACAAATATAATTTGTGGAAATAACATCTGATATTTGTTTCTTTGTATAATTTCAAGTTCTTTGTTCTCATAATGGCTACAAGGCATTCATTCTCGGTGTAGGTTGGTTCCAAAAGCTTCTATTGACATGTGCATATTCAAATAAATGTCCAATAAGAGCCAATCCATTATTCATGTCCATTTCCACCAAAAGGGATATTTGTGGAGATAAAATAATTGGTTACCTATCATCAATGCAATATGAGTGCAAATTTTCTCAACTAATAATCACCAACATACATAGGATGATAGATATATTGCATATTTGGTTCACTACTCGACTTCTTGCTTGCAATGCCAATTAAGTTGATAGATCTCTATTTAATATAGACACTTGATATTTGTTTTGAATTTGAATTTATCCTCTTATTTATAACACATCCAATGTAAGAGTCATAGAAAAAAATACTCCAATTCAAACTGTCAATTGAAGTTAAATTCTGCACTTGCATTGTGCCTACACAACACTCCTAGACAATCATGCAAGAAGCATATATATACTCTATTGTTTGAAAGTGCTTATGAAAAAATATAGTAAAATAATTATTTGTTGTAAAATAACTCCATGGTATTATATGTGCACCCACAACTCCAATGGTAAACTTGTCCAACAATGACATATGAATAAATATATTAGTACGACTGAGGTTGTTATGACCCAATGGGGGCATGTATGGGGATAAATGTGTATGAAATGACCCCAAGGGGGGGAATATATGGGGATAAATGTACATGTAATGTGTAAATATATATGTATCGTGGTTGGCCTAATAGTAAAGGAGCCTCATGTGTAGGTGTGAATAGGTATATATAGAGATCATGTATTCATTACTGTAGACACGTGAATGGTGATGTATAAAGGTATTTGGAGGAGATTCTCCTATTTTTTAAGGAGTTATTGTGTAACTTATATATATTGGAGTTGTGATCCATGCTTACATTCTGTACATGGTGTGTACTTCTGTTCTTTTATGATATTTTAAGCATTTGGTACATTACATTTGGTATCAAAGCATCGATCCTAGGGTTTTGCTTCCTCAAGGAAGTCATCTTGTAATTTTTTCCATAGCCTCTTTTAGTGGAAACTTCAGAAAGTAAAACTTGGAGGATGATTATAATACATATCAAGGTACATTTGGTATGAACTTTAGCTTCTGGATCATTGTACTTTCAGAGATACACCTTGTGGAAGATAGGGTTTTTGACTAGTCCTGTAACTAGTATCAATCAAGTGTTTTGGGTAAAACATTCAAAATTTCTTCATAGAGGATATGAATTCAATGTGACCAATTGAATTGCAAACATTACAGTACATAGTATTTTCCTTGCAATTTTCAAAAACAAATATCAAATATTGGGCGTGTGGCACAACTGTATAAGTTTGCTCTTCAAAATAGCCCAAAATTCAGCAAGGTTTGGGAAAGTTACCATAACTTTCATTTCACACACCCAATTTTGGTCATACCTATGGAATTGTAGAGAAGAAATTTCATAGTAACACAGGTCACAATTTCAGACTCATAGAGACCTAAATTGCATAAATACATTAGAAGGAAGGTTGGCTAGGAGGATAGACTCCAATTCAAGGTTTCAAAGGTATGTTCACTTAAAACTATCATAACTTTTGATTGAGATGTCTGATTTATCTGATTCAAAATCCATTGGAAAAAGAAAACATAGAAGATAATTTTGGAATGAGGATTATAACTATTTGATATCACTTGAGTTTATAAGTTAGGGTTGAGGTTAGACCTCACTTAAGAATCATTGGAAATACCTAAATTTACAGGAGATGAAGATAAAGATGAAATCGATCCCATGGAATGGTTAAGGATGGTAAAAGAGCATTGTAAGGATAATTTTCAAGAAAACCTTAAGTTTGATGATGAATCTTGTAAGTGGTGGAAAATCCTTGTTGAATATACTAGACTTTACTCCACATGGGATATCTCCTAGAAGGATACGAGCCTTATTGATTGATGATACTTATCCTTATCAATGTATATTGGTTTAAAGGTATTAAACAATGCTACCATCATAAAAAGTGAAAATACCTTTCATCCATGGTGTTGTAGATGATTTTTGAGATGGATTTGTCTCAGGGTTGTTATGAAGGAGTTTAATTGATGCTTAAATAGTCATCTTTGGGCTATATTGGTATTGATAACAAGCCTTAGTCATAACCATCCTTGAGGGTCTTGTATGAATTTGAATGAGTAGATATCTTTCTTTTTTAGAGTGAAGTTATTATTCATGAAGATGATGGTATATGTCAATTAATCTAAATGCATGTCTATTGATATGAATGCATGGATTGGTTTAACTATGGAAAAAGAAATTGTACTTTTTGTGTTTTGGGTAATGTCATTCTTACCTAATTATATTCATCTTGAAGGCTATGTTATGTTGTGTACTTTGAATGTTAATTTTGAGTAGACTATAGGTCACTCTTCAAAATGAGCCAATATGAAATGATCGTATAGAAGGTGTGTAAGAGTGTTATGTATGACATGGTATAAGGAATATTTTCTCTTGTTGTTAGCTTTTATATGTCAGTGTAAAACATACATTAATTATTCTTTTGAAACTTTTCATGTGAATATTTTGAACTTTCATATAATATATCAATCTTAATTCTAAGCTGAAATTAGTATGAATTGATGTTAAATCATTGAAAGTATTATGTATACATGCTAGTAAATTCCATTGGATGTGAAGAATAATATCGGGTGCCATTCTTGATTGATCCTCCACTTGATATAGGAGATTGATATATGAATTGGCTCGTCTTGATGATGTTCAACTATGTCTTAAATAAATAAAAAATGAACTTGGTTAGTGGATTTTAATGAAAGGTAGAAGAGTATTACCAATTTGAATGATATTTTCCCATTGAACTTGGATTGGGTAGGTTGGTAAATACTTGAGTAAATACATAGGAAATGGAATAGATCCCATAAGTAAAGTAGAACCATTGTAAACCATTTAAAAGATAAATATTTTGATAATGTTTAATTATATTTGAATCTACCTTCTATGAGAAAGAGTTTAATTTCAATTTGATTGTTTTTAATTCATTTGAATCTACTTGATGGTGAAGATTTTAATAAATCTGATTTTCATATGATTGATATGATGAATATACTTTCATTATAATTGAAATTTGGGGGATATCTTTTTTCTTTTTTATACGATGATAGCATCAAGGAAGGTATCCAAGTACAAGGGATGTAAAGCATGATGTCGTGCATACTAAAAAAGGGGTCAATGGAGGCCTAATTAGATTATGATTGAATTTGAAATACCGTAGGAGGTAAGATCAATTGCTAAGAATTAGAGTAGATCTTGGATGAAGTTTTCCAAGGAATGTAGAAAAATTTTGAGCATGGAAAACAACAAAAGACAATGAAAAAAATTAAATGACGCTGTAAATTTTTCAATCATTAGATTACGTGTTGTAGCCCCCCTTCCCTCCTGGGGATTCTGCAACCTCCCAGTCTTGGATCTTCAAATTCCCAAGCTGAATTAGCTCTTTGGGTATTTAACAAACCCTAAACAATTACTACACACAGGTCCCCTCGATGTCATATGCAAGCTTGAACTACCTGCAATTCTGCTCTCTAGCACTTTAGCGACACTGATGTGCGAGTACTAGCCCATGCTAGACTCTTTTTCCTATGTGACCACAAGATATGACCGTGGGTCAACTTTTCGTAACTTTGGGCTTCAGAAGTATTGTGACCTCCATCCTGGTCTCCTTCCAAAACAATTTTCCCTGAATTCATGGATCTTTGTTGTGTGTCTTCTTGGATCTGACGGTCCAGCTTCACTTCGGGTTTCACAACTTCGTGAACATTCACTTACTCCATATGAAACTTCTCCAGACCTCTAACTCCCATATTTTATAATCTGCTGCCACGTGTCTCCTTGCAGCCAACGATTAAGATTCACCTCATGAATTTGCAACTTCGGTGATCTTGTTTCTCGACACTTTAAACACTCTGAACTCTTAAATGCCAAAATGCTTCACGGCTATTCCTCCATGCAACTTTCCCCAGATCTGATGTTCTGGAATGATCCCAATCCCTCCTAGATGGATCTTGTCCGTTAACTTTGGGAAACCTTAAAGGATTTCTCCCTTTGAATATTTCTTGTCGTTCTCCCTCCTGAGCTTGTTCTTCTCAAACTTTTCCTCCTTGGAGTTCTCTCTTCGACACTTAGTCAAAATTCAGCCAGTGCACACCTTACAACAGGTCCTTCTCCACAACTTTAATTCTCTATCGATGACTTCCGCTACTCCTCCCGAGCTTTCGAGTCAGAATACTCTGTCATGCCCTCCTTGTGGACAAACTTCCTTCAATATTTACTCTTGAAGGATGACTATGCACTCCTTCTAACAGTTCTTCCACACTCTATTGTTCCCTTTGAACAATATGAATTTGAGCGAGGTTCCCCCTACCCGCACTCTCAAACTATCTCTGTTGAAATTTCTGAGTCAAAATAGACTCTGTCAACACACACCTTGTGGATGCTATGCACTCTTTGCACACATAAGTTTCACGTTATCTCTTTTGATCTTATGAGTTGAAACAAACTCTATCAACGCACACCTTGTGGACACTATGCACACTTGCACTTGCTCATAGAAGAGAAACAATTGAAACTTATATAAATCTTCATCGATTCATACATTCAACCATGTAAATTCATTCATAACATAAACACGGGAAATAACATAGAATTTCAATTAGATAAAAAGCCTACCATTCATTCATTTAGATAGACACAACAACACCAGACATTTGGGACAATGCTCCCATGTTATATTCATTCAACGGAAACATACATGTGTTTATACAATCTGATAATCTTCAACAAATCTTAGCTACAATAGCAACAACTATCAAGATCTAGAATGCCAACAACTTCAGCAACCTCTTCTGGGCAACAATACAAAGCTTTATACAAGAGCGGCTCTTCGAGCCTTTCCCTCCAACTACTCTAGAGCTATCCTATCAAATTAAAAATATTCAACTATTATAATTTATTACAATTAATATTTGTGCCAGATAGATAAGATCGAACACATTGAATAAGTACTGCATGCATCTTCATTAAAAGAAAATATGTTAAGAACCAAACATCAATATAGCATATAAAAACCTCAGAAAAAGTACTCAACGCCTTGAAAAAGAGATAATTTCAGATAATAAGCCTCTTCGAGGGGGCAACCTCTTTTTACCCCACTTAAATGTTCAAGTACAAGATGATTCAAAATG
>SNQJ01S0016925.1:6586-44997 GCA_010110895.2 Picea sitchensis
TGAATCCCCTCCATAATCCTTCTCCACCTCCCTTATTCCTCCTTCACCGCCCCCTCCATTAACTCCCACCTAACTCTTTATTACTCCTTATCCCATTCGTAAAGGCCTTATCCCTTTATTAATTGCCTTATCCCTTATTAATTTCCTTATCCCTTATTAATTTTTTCCCTTTTTACGTATTGGTTACATTATCCCCTATGGGATACGTAACCTCATTTAACATTATATTTTATTTTCCCCCCCTTTGTTTAATACTTAATTAATCAATTAATTAATTAATAATCAAATTAATCATTAATCATTAATCATTAATTAAAGAGTTAATCATACTTAAACTAATCATAGTAAAAAATAATTAATTAATAACAGATAATTAATTAAGGTTATTTAATAATAGTTTAGCTAATTTTTAGGATTATTTCTTAAATTATTCATATTAATAATTAATGGTCGTTACATAGCCTATCGAAGACCCAAAATTGGTCAAACGTGAGCAAGTTTCTCCAAAACTTGGTCAAGGGCCAACAAATATGACACGGGACCACATACATTAGAATGAACCAGATCTAAGATGCCCTGAGCTCTGTTGTCACTACTAGGAAATGATTTATTTATATTTTTACCTAGCATGCATCCCTTACAAATTTCATTTTTACTAAGATAAATAGAGGGCATGCCACATACCATGTTTTGTAGATATGTAAGAGATTTGTAATGAAGATGTCCAAATATTCTATACCACAACTCGCTGGAGCTAGTCACATCAGGAGCCAATGCCAGAATTGACTATCTTGACATGACATACAGTCCTCCATTGCAGGTTCTAATGGGTTTTGTTGTACTTAAGTGGATACCTTTAGCCCATAGTAGTTCCTTCATATCCTTGAAGATCACCCAATATCCCTTGTCCTCAAGGGTTGTAGCTGATAGTAGATTCTTCTTGAGCCCTGGAACCTATAATACTTCATCAACATGAAGTCTAGCCCCATATTCCAATCTGAAGTAGATAGAGCCTACTCCCTCTATATTGTAACAATTTTCATCCCCAATCTCAACATGCTATTCAAAATAATTTTTCTCAAAATCTGATAGGATCTCCTTGAACCCTGTCATGTGCTTTGATGCACCACTGTCTACTAACCAATTTTTTGGCCCCGTGAAAACTGAATTGGATAAGGCAGAAACCAAGTAATATTCTTTTCTATTTTATTTCTCATTATAAGGACTTTTCTTATTTCTTTTAGATTCATCATCCTCAGCAGTTGAAGCCTGATGTTTCCCTTTCCTAGGATATTTCTTTCTAAGCCAACAATCTTTAGCAAAATGACCCAACTTATTACAACTAAATAATTTGATCTTAGATGTATCAATATTATTTCCTTTGAATGTACCTTTGGTGTTTGGATTCCTTTGATAGCCTTTATGGAAAGTGCATTTCTTCTTTCCCTTGAATCTTGATGTTAAAGCTAAGTGCTCTTATTTCGTTGGCTTGCTCCTAGTAGATGTGCGACTCTCCTCCTGGAGGGAATCATTCCATAAACAATAAGACATGGGCTAAATCTCTCTCCCACTTACACTGGATAATAAGGTCTCCCATGAAGAAGGAAGACCATAAAAAATTGCCTGCACTAAATCATCATCATCCACAACCACCCCTGTGACCAAAAGTTGATCTCTGATATGGGCTATCTTGGAACAAAAGGATGCCACTGATTCACCTTTCTCCATATTCAAATACTTAAGATTGTTCTTAAGTGTCATCTTCTGAATTGGAGCCTGTTTCTCATACATATTCACTAAGGTATCCATACAGTCCTTGGTAGTCATTAACTAAGTCATTGCAGGCATTATATTATCTTTGGCTGAGTCAGAGATGATTCTCTTCGACTTTTCTTGACTCTTCCTACATTATTCGTGGTTTCCTCCACCACTGTGGTCACATACTTCTCAAGATCATTCTCCTGCAAGATATTTGTTATCCAAAGCTTCCACACATTGAAGTTGGTAGCTTCTTCGATCCTATCCTTGGCCCCAATTGAAATGGAGGATGCCATGGACCTCACACTGGAAACTTAATCAAGCTAGCTTGGATCTGTGTGTACCTTCTGAAACACTTCAACATGTTTAACGAACCCTAAGCTCTGACACCATGATAAATTATGATCTTGATTTCTTATGCGGATTAATTCTTTTATTTTCTTCAACACTTTGATTCCAAATTAATACACGTCAACAATACCAAATCATGATCAAATAGAAATAACTATGTAGATGAGTAAGAATGCACATCAACAACAGATATACCATGGGGAAAACCTGTAAAGGGATAAAAACCATAGAAAATGATATTCCTTTATTGCATTAATAATGTAAGATCACTTACAAATATCCACCATGAATGTTCTTCTCTTAAAGAGCTTACCAAAATGACTCTGACCTGACAAAGACCTAAAAGACCTTGCTGAAATACACCTCTGATATGCTGCCTCTATTGTTGATATACAACACTGATATGTTTCTTTGGTATGCTGCCTCTTTATCAGTGATATGTGCCTCTATTTATTCACCCTCAACCTACATATCAAAATTGTAAGAGCTTGCTGAAATACACCTCTGATATGATGCCTCTATTGTTGATATACAACACTGATATGTTTCTTTGGTGTGCTGCCTCTTTATCACTGATAGGTGCCTCTATTTCTTCACCCTCAACCTACATATCAAAACTGTGTTGAAGAGACGGGTCAACCTCTTCTTATATAGGGTGAAGAGGAGAAGAGGAGAGGCTCGAAATAGTAACTTGTTTGCATTATTTAATCATAACTTAGCTTCATACTTTAGTTCGGACTTAGAACTAGACTTGATAAGAGTATACTCTAGTTCAAAAATAGAACTAGACTTGAGACTTTAGTTACAAATCAACATTACACTTTAGTTCGAAAATAGAACTAGACTTGAGAGTGGTATACTTTAGTTCGAAAATAGAACTAGACTTGAGTCTTTAGTTACAAATCAACATTACACTATAGTTCGAAAATAGAACTAGACTTAAGACTTTAGTTACAACTCAACATTATACTTTAGTTCTAAAATAGAACTAAATTTAAGACTTTAGTTACAACTCAACATTAAACTTTAGATCTAAAATAGAACTAGACTTGAGACTTCAGTTACAACTCATCTTTACACTTTAGTTCTAAAATAGAACTAGACTTGAGACTTCAGTTACAACTCGACTCTTTACAAGGAAATTCGAAATTCTCTTCATGGTGGATAATGTTACATGTGCCAACGCACTAGATCAATACATTTATATCATTTGAAATATTAGGAATATTGTTTGTTTCTAGCTCATAGGAAATGTATATTCAACCTAACTTTTGCTAGATGCCTTGACTTTTTCTCATCGCTCACAAGGCTTGACTAGGCTCACAGAGGTTGTACGTTCCCCTTGAATTTTTCACTAGTATGTTTATGCTCACAGAGGTTGTACGTTTCCCCTAACCTTTTCACTAGACTGTCTATGCTCATAGAGGTTGTACGTTCCCCCTAACTTTTGCATTAGACTCACATAGCATATTGTTTGTCCTGACTTTTCATTTGACTCACAGAGTTTATATGATCCCCCTAGAGTTTTTCAATACCTCACAAGATTGGTTGATTCTCCAAGTCTCCCTGGCTAGCCTCATCGTGGCCCATATGGCCTCTCATTGGAGAATAATTGTCGATGCTGCTAAATTTAACAAGGGAAACTATGGTGTGACCAACTATCTCGGTCAGAGTAGATCAAAATTCATCTTTTTCGATTCTATCTTTCTCTGGGAGAAAATAAAAGAAATGATGCATATCATCCCAAGGTTTGTCAAAACCATTCATGGCCTTAATGATAGATTCATCCGAGGGAAAATTATCATTGAGGCAGTCATGTGAGAAATATGACGAAGTGGCCCACACAAGCTTAAGAATAGGATCCTCCTCGTCTGTCTGTGAGGTAATAGGATTGAGATCGGCAAAAGAGTCAAGAACAACTTGATACACTATATCTACTGCCAATAGTGGCATGGCCATTCCAGGATTTGAGTGACCTTTAAAAGACGTAGTCGAGGAAGGTAGGGTCCAAGGATCGTTAAAATAGGAAGTGAGGAAAGGAACATACCTCTATGACAAAACATGCCTACTGGACATGGCGTAAACATGGTGAATTAATTCCCTGAATTTGAAGGTACCCATAAGGGATGAATACATTCTAACACCGATATTGTTAGTTGTCGACTGAGATTTTTTTACCATGGGGATCGACGGTCCAACAGATGCACTGGGGATATTGTATGCAAAGGACAACTGGTCGATCATCACGATCTTCCCATCGTGAGGAAAACAAAGAGTGCGGAAGATGGTCGATACGATGGTGGTCATACCGTAAGTCCAACTGTGTCTTGGTAACAAGTTATAATCAAGGGATGCATCAATCACCTCGACATCCACCTCTACCGTGTTCCCACCTAACTGAACCAAAAAGGTAGGAAGAATACCGTGAGGGTAGAAGGAATGACCATCAAAAGTAGTCAACATGGTCGAAGACTTAGAGAGAGTCAGAGAGCCAAGATATTTCCAATAGACCAAGGAAATCACACATGTTGCAGTGCCTTCATCAACAAATGCACGCTTCATGGTATACTAAAAGTAACCCACGTGGATTTGGAATGCCACATGGTAAGGAAGGCGAGGCTTCACATCTGTAACATAAAACTTGATAACTTTCAATCCACTGGGGTCTAGAGATCCTAACGTAGATAACAAGGCATTCCTCTATGAAGGACACCTCTGGAGTACCTCTAGGGCCAACATCGCATAGGGGGTTTGACCTAGGTCCTCAACAATAGAGTAATTCTGGGTGGCTCTAACATTCAGATTGTGGGTAGAGAACTTGAAAAATCCTTTCAGAATATGAGGTTGTGGTTCTAGTCTTTTGATCTGCAAGGGCATCTCCGAAGAAGGAGTAGATTCTAGACCAGGTACAGTTTGTGGAGAAATGTAATCATGAGATCGAGTGGTCACATTAACCTGAGAATTGACCATATTGATGCACAAATGGTCACTGTCTTGTGTGGTGGGTTTTGACTCCCACCAAGAACATTTCCGGTGTTTGAGGAGCTCAAGGCCATGTGTTGGTTATGTGGGAAAGTATTTGTCAGCACAATGGGAGGTAGATATAAGATTCTCGCAGGTTCCGCAAGTTTGGGGCATAAATGAGTAAGATGATCATTTGTACAAAGATTACACGGAAATTTCACCTTACACCTTTCGTTCTTTCCCTCACCAGCATTATTATTTGTCCTCTCATTATTACCATTGTCCCTGGGTTTATTATTATTCTTCCCACCATTACGATTATTATTACATCCTTTCCTCTTATTCCCTCTTGGTTGTTGGTTACCATTTTGGTGGTTCGACGATTACATGGAATGTACATCCGTCGACTGAGTGGGATTGGATGACACAGATGAATCTAGCCCTCCTACAGACTGGTTTAGACACAACTCTTTCAAATGGCTTGTCACCGAGTCTGCAGATTTCACAAAGGCGGAGCATACAATGCCATCGTCATGAGGTCCAAGATTTTGTCTAGGGTCATAGTTTGACCTCATTGTGTCTGAAAGAATCTCGTATAACATACCAGACTTAGCATATATAAAATCTAATTGTTGGGATTTGAATATTGCTTCTTCGTCAGATGTAACCCCAGATGTCGCAACATCCTTTGAAATAGGAGGCTGTAAAGACTTAAGGAACCACTCTAACAGGAATTTTGGGGGTATGCAGGTCTTTATCAACCTCTTGCATCTACGCCACTCCTATATGGGATCCGAGATATGAGTGTCTTTGTCCTAATGTAAGGTCGATAGAAGTTTTAGGCCAACATCGTAATGAAATAGAAATTGGAAGTGGTTAAGGAAGACTAAAACCATCTGACTAAAGGTCTCATATGCCCCCCTAGGTAGCTTGATATACCATTTTGCGGAAACCCCTATGAGGGTGTGTTAAAATAATCTTAACCGAATGGAATCTTTGTTAAGGGAATTCGAAGAGAACCATAAGTGAAAGGTGGTAACGTGATCACCAGGATCCTCACCATTATTTCCTTTAAATTTTGGAATATCTGAAGGAAGCTTGGTGGGAATGAGGGGGCATGTAGGATCATGACACACAGGTTTGTTCATCAACTTAGACAAGTCTCACAGCTTGAGCGTGGCCAAAAACAGGAGATGGGGTGGCAACATCTAGCCCCAAGCTCCCTAGAAATATTGTGTTCGGGGAATCGTAGCCCATCCAGGTTCTGGTAAGCACCATGGCTCGTTTGTGGATTGTAATACCCTCCTCTAGGATGATTCATAAGGGTTTGGTTGGGAATTATTCCATTAGGAATGTTCTGATGAGGGTTATAAAAATGTCCCCTAGCCGAAGTGGCTCTGGGTTGAGGGTTTCCCAAGGTATGAAACTAACCCCCTCCAGGTGTGAATCTAGAGGATAAAGGTGGATTTGTCATGCCAAACATGTTGGTCAGAATCGACACTAAGGAGGTGAGAGTAAAGGATGAAAATTCAGGAGAAGTTTGTCCACTAGGTTGGTTACTCCACCCAAAAGTAACATGATTAGATCTGAGGTTAAAAGATGGAATTCCTCCCACGGTAGGAGTCGTTTGAGGGATATGAGAGACACCAAACAAGAACATAGTATAAGGAGGAGTTTTTCCCCCAAGTCCAATTCTAGCGTTAGGGCCAACATTTGGGATGGAGTTTGAAAAATGCGATGTAAAATTCAGTATACCATAGGAAAAAGGACTAGAGGACATCGAGATGGACTGAACATTATAGCCTGTTGAGTGACCAAGAGACCCAAATGGGTTCGTGGAAATAGGATAAGTATTCACTATAGGATGAGCAGTAGTGATAATAGGTACCTCCAACACTACAACCATTGTGGTTGCAAGAGTCGAAGGGGTACCATTAACTATAGTAGGTATGGGAGTCGAAGGGCTCCCAGTATCTTGATGACTAGGTTCAATACTCATCCTTGTAGAATCACAAGTCTGATAGTTGGAGGTGTGTGTACCACATTTAATAACTCTACGCATTTTAGAAGGAAAAGACTCAAAATGAGGTGGTAACTATAAAAAGTGGTGAGGCCTGGAAGGAAGTTGGTTTGGCTCCACGATGACTTAAGATTCAAGATATAAAAAACATATCCTAAGGCCAACTAGTAATCAAAGAGAACACCAAAAATAATCAAACGACCAATATGCACACAAACAAGATAAAGTGGTTGAAAAGGGAATCCCTCCCTAAAGTAGGTATCCCTTGACCAAGAGGGGCATGGTAATCCTTGATAAAGATCAAAGGTATTAGAATCAGTTATAAGGGCCCTTGTGAGCTTAAAAACCAGTTGGTCAAATCCCCCTAGAGAGGTAATCCTCCATAAAGGTTGTGTGTTTTTGGATCCTTATCTAACCGAGGGTACCTACAGAATAACCCCTGCAAGTAACCTATGTGGTACCTAAGTCAATCAACTAAGAAACCATGGTATAAGTGATGCACAGGCAAATAGTCGTAAGTCAGGTCCATCGTATGGGCAGGGTAGCAAAGGCTGAAACCTTGAAATCACTGCCTCTCATGGAGGTAATGGAACTAGCAAGATCCTCATATATGAATAGATTCCCAGAAACATATCTTATGCTAAGAAGGTATCGGAGGGATATCCCTTTAACCTAACTCACGCGACCTTGTGCTTAAATCCGGTGTAAGAGGAGCCTCCTTATATTATCGATTATACAATGGATTTATCCACTCCCTTAGTCAGACACATATGTTGATTTAATAGCCTTGGAGAATTTTACTCACAAAATCCTATTCCAAGGCACTAAATCCTAAGCTAGGTTGTGCACCGTAGAAAATAAAATCGTTACTAATCAATTTTAAATTATAGAGTTAATTTGAATGGCCTTGCTTACTCAAAAGGTGCATTCGTGAAACTAGTGGCATTATGACTCAACAAGTAAAATAAATGAATATGAATATAATGCAAATTCCTAACTTCAATTTCCAATAAATGATATGCTTCTTAAAAATAAATTTTGCAATTCTAAATAAAAATGAAATCTTTCTTTTGCATTCACTAAGATAAATGACAAAGACTCAAGAGATAAAAATTCCAGTCAATCTAAAATGCCTTATATTTTTGTATTTTCAATATAAGAAAAATGAGAATGTAAGGACTAAACAACAACTTGATATAAAGACTCTACTGTGTATATACAAAGACAACCAATGTAGAATATCAAGGAGAAAAACACCCGTCCAAAGGTGCAAGGACAATCAAAATCAAAAGATGATGAGAAAGGCACTGCCCCAAAAATTCAACCAAAGACTAGTTTCTTGTCATTCCACAGACACTTAAAAGTCACTACAGAGACCTAAGAAGACTCAACAATCATCAAAACATGCCCAACAATCAAGAAACAAAGGCTGGTGTATGTGATTTTTCAAGGGAAAAGTGCATATGTATGCAACTTGCAGAAATACAACACGCATGTGTACGCGACTGTCAAGCAAAAACCCGCGTATATGTGTCAAAAAAAAGATAGGATAAGGAGAAGGATAAAAGACTCAGACCTAGAGTGAAAATAGGCTGTCAAGTAATCACACAACAAGAAACTCAATATGAATGAGAGAAATCTAAGAATAAAAACACTCAAAACCCCGAAAACGAAGATTCAATTCCCCAATATGGTCGCCAATTCTGTTACGAGGAAAATCTCTCTATGGCTAGGGGTAAACCACAACATACGTAAATGAGTTCAGAAATCAACTCTAATATCAAGTATGCTATATAAACAAATATGATAACAATACAAGATAAGAGGCCTACATAGTCCAACCGTTTGATGAAGTCTACCATTGAGCACTTGACTCAAAGCAATATACCTGCAACTAGTCCTCAACAACGAAGAAATGAAAGAATATGGTGATAATATATTATGTTATCACATTCAATAGCATAATCCATCAACATTCATAAAAAATACCCCCATGGAATAATAAGTCAAATATTTGTGAGATATTAATTGGATGAGAAAAGTGTATTTCTATTAATATATAATTAGTAGAAGTGAATGAGTTACAGACTTCTGTGTCGGCACAGTTCAGAACCGAGAAACTAAGTTCCTTCCATCTGGGCCTCCACCACTTCAATCCTCCACCAAAGGAAATCTCATATAAGAGAGACAATGAAGTTGTCAATCATTAAGGGAAGAGATTGGGGGCTGAACAATGTGTTCAGACTTAAAGGACAAAGGGATACAGACTCAATGTGAAGTGAATACTTTCTCAAGGGTAACTTTTCTCTCAAAGTTTAATTCTTTCCCCTCTTTTCCATAGCTCAGATTTGTCCCATTTATAGCCTTCAAATGGAACTAAAGGGCTGATTCATAATGTTTCCAGTGTATGGAAGGCCAAGGATCATTGATCTCATGATGTGACATGGAAACCCGACACTATTTTTCAATTTTGGGAACATTTTCCGATGTACGCGGGTTGTAGTGGCGCAACCTGTATATACACATGTTATATAGTAGGAAGGGTGCATATATGTGGAAAAATGTTGTCTTTAGCTCTTTTATTTTCAAAAAATGGACTTCAAGTCTACATAGGGAAATGGAAAAAGGCCTTCTGTGCAAGATTGCATGGGGTGAAGAAAATATTGCTATAAAAAAATTCCTCCCTATTTGAGCCTACAGAGCACTTAATTTTGATTTTTTTTTCTTGTAGGTACCAAAAATGGCCTTTCCCAACATGTCAAATTCAAAATTAAAAGCCGAGGGAGTATTTCACTTGGAAATTTCTCCCCCGATGCGTGACAGGACGTACATGGATTTTCCTTCCCACAGACGCACACTGTGTGCATTATGCACACTAGAGGCTTCTTTACACTGCACATTATGCTCATTGTGCACCCACTGCATGACTGTGAGAATTATAACCCGCGCATAACTCCAATTTTTCAAAATTGTAAGGGTTTTTATGAAGGTTTGAGGACCCCTAGCCTTCAAATTTTTATTTTTTATGCACTTTGTAAGGAAAGTACACTCCACCTAGATTCCTTTACCATATGAAAGGTTAGCTAACGTACGCAATTAGGGGTTAAAAAGAACCAATATTATCCTCTTTTTTATTTGTTTCCACATGGATGGCTTATTTGGCTTATAAAATTTTAAGTTGAGGTTATTACTTTCATACATAAATCACTTAAATTGGGACTAGAAGTTAACTTTGACCATCAAGTATGCTCTTCCATTGCACCCTAGTGTGATATTGGGAATCATAAAGGTGGTTAAAGGGACATTTCCCCTAACAAAAATATTTAGGAGAGGACTAATCCCCCCTAGGGTTCCTCTTAGTTTTTTAAAAACATCTTAAAGTTTTGTAAAGGCCCACACATTCCCACATGTTGCAAACTTAGGATAGTTTCTTAAATATGCTTTGTTATTTTACATCAAAATAAAGGGGAGTTCAAAGATCAAAGTAATGGGCCTATACATTCCCACATGCTTGCAATATAGGATAGTTTCAAATCTTTCTTAGTGTAAACAACATTTACGAAGTTTAAAGGATTTGTAAAGGACTCATATGTCCACATTGCTAGTTATTTAGGGATTTAAATATTCCACAAGGTTGTACCAAAGACACTTATTAAGATAGGTATGAAGATTTGTAAGGACCATAGGAAGTCGACATGTTGCAATATTACACTTAACTTATTAAAATATTGGCACACTTTTTCACTTGCTCACACACAAAGCCACTCCTCACACACATAATTTCTATTTTGAATAGTGGCGGTCGAAGTTGGTTTTCTCCAAAGGAATTTTGAAACGTCCCACTACTTCTTTCAAAATTATCCACACCCATTTAATTCAAACGAGATTGGTTCACACCCCCAATCTCTCAACCCACCACATCTAAATTTTTTCAAAAAACTCACTAAGTTTTCCTTCACAGGAGGTTCCAAAAGAATTTTTTTAGTCTAGGTATGATCTCGAGGGTAGGCATCCAAATAACCCCCCGTTATCTGGTTCTCACATTTTCAAACAATAGAAGTTGAGAAATAGGGAATTTTCAAATCCTCCAAGTCAAGTGTTCCTACACCATAAGGCAGGGAGATACCTGTGAAGGGTTGAAGGCCCAGTTCTGGTTGTTCTACGCATCCCTCCTTGAGTCACCCAACTCTTGGAAGGGCATCCATCCCATGACCCATTTATGAGGCCAAAAATACAAATGTCTCACTTTGACTGAGGTACCTAGTGGACAAACATAGGACATCTACCTAGGTGGCCATTGTGGGTTGCAATCACACCTTAATCAGATTTTGTGTGGCTATTGGGAAATATCACCATCTCTTTCAGGATATGCACCCTCTACCCCTCATTATAACTAATTACTTCAACCTTCACTAGTTTATCTTCTGGTGGCTTCAGACCCCACTGTTGAGTGCTATTGGAAGGCCCAATGCTATTTGAGAGGATTGATGATACGTATTTTTATGACATGAGCATTTGTTTTTATTGTTCTCCCACATGGACAAAATCCACCTATCCACATGCTTGTTTATTTTACAGTTGATTTATGTATGATTCTCATTTGATTACATGCAATTGTGAGTTATACTATCTTGCGAAGGTCCAAAATTATACAAAATCTCCTGTTCATTTATTTCTCTCTTTTCACCATTTGCACAAATTCACTTTGCTAGTCGAAAACCATAGGGGACCCACAAAATCCTCATCATTCTAGATGCTTTCAAAATCTCCCTCCTATTCTAGGAGGAGTCCCTAGTCTGGCCAACTCACTGGCTCAACCATCTCACACACATGTGAGTGCTACTATTTTGGGATCAAATTTACTTGGTTCCACTTTTCTTGGGTCCAATTCCCAAGTCCATCCATCCATTAGTTCTCCTTCACGACGAGGCAGGGGTCAAACTTCCTCTCAAGGGAGTAGTACAACCCCACCAAATATCTCTCACAGTACAGGCCCACTACCTGCTCATGCAATGGTAGGTACTAATCCTCCACCAAATCTCCCTATGTGATACTTGGCATCCCTCAAAATTATTGATTTGACCAAACTCACGAATGATCCTATTTTATATGACCCCACATGGCCCAATATGCCTACCAAACTCCTTTCAAATATTCCAAAGTTTGAAGGGAAACTAGGAGAGGAACTTGCTAACCATGTTATGAACTTTCACTTATGGTGCTCTTTAAACAACATCATGTATGATTCCATCTAATTAAGGTTGTTTCAACGAACTTTCACTGGTTCCTCAGCCAAATGGTATGTGGAAGAAAAATCAAGGCTCCATGTGACCTTTGAATCATTGGCCAAGGCCTTTTGTACCTTTTTCCAACTACCAGTGCATCACAATACTAACTTAGAACTCCTCTCTAATTTCAAACAAACCATTTCTATCTATATATCCAACCACATCCATGAATGGCGTCAGTGTCATAGTTTGTCTAAAGCGGAAACCACCAAAGTACAACGTCTAGATTGGTTTCTCAAATCACGTGTCTTTGTCATTTCCAAGGATGTAGAATCCACCTTTCCTCAGTCAAAAGAGGAAGCCATCAGCAAGGCCCAATAATTTGACCTCATCTATGTTCATTCAGGTTTCTTATAAATAGTATTTTCTTATGCACCTAGACCCATACCATTTGGCCAAGACAGACCTAGGATGTCCCACGTTGTGGATGTTTTGATTGGTTCTATGAACCATATCAACCCTTACAGCCACCCGTCACCCTCTTATGGTGCACATCAATATCCATAACCATATGGAGGGATGTGTTATTACCCTCCTCCCACTCACCAACATTCATATACTTTTTCTCCCCCTCCACCAATGGGTGGACCCTCACTGGTACCCATGATGCGCCCAACCTCTCAACCAAGTACGGGTCCACCTTATACCTACGCATACAACCTTAGAACTAGTGAAAGTGCTTAAAATTCATATATTCCATATGGATCGTTGCCACAAAACAATCCATATTTTCCATTTCCTCGTCCTCCATAGCTAGTTTCGCCTCCACTAGGATTTACCACATGCTAGTGTTAACTTTGTTCAACTCTCTACCATTCAACAACTTCAAAATTTTGAACAAATGAATACATAAAATCCGTCCCATTCGTAAAATTTGTCCCATCCATTGAAAAAACCAAAACAATAACAACTCAGGACCAGGAGGACATAACCCCCAATAAACAATCCCATTGGGAGAAACCAAAACCCCCAAGGGGGAAACAATAACAATAAACGATGACAAGGGAGGAACAATAGCCTCCAAAATAACTTCCCTTGTGCTCTTTGTGGTGAGTATGGACATTATACACACCATTTCCCCCAAATATCCAACTTCAAACGGATGAAAGAATCCATCAATGCGCAATGTCCTCCAGTGTCGCCTACCCCATAGCAAGCCCCACAACAATACTTGAAAAATCCACCTTCGGTCATTTTGCAAAACCCTATTACACACCAAGGTGTGATTTATACCTAACAATAGGTACACCCTGCTCCCCTGCAATCAAAACCATGGTCCCAATCCACCTGGAAATTTCACTGATCACAACATCCTCCTTACCAGTGAAGAATAAATTCTTATGCAAACATGTACTCGCCAGTATGGTGTTCACCCTTAATCTACGCCAACCACCTCGAAAATGGATCCAACTACAACTAGACAACCATTGATGGTTCCACACCCTAACATTGAACCAAACCCTCATATACCTCTTATGTCGTTACGATGAAACATACATAGCCCTCATGCTAAGGTATCCCATAACTATAGTTTGATCGATGACTTAAAACAATCTCCTGTAGCAATGTATGTATTGGTGGTCCTCCAAACCTGTCCAACTCAGTAGAAGTCCTTTCTTTCCACCTTGGGGGCATTCAACCCAATAGATAATAGACTCATCACCTTTGATCTAGATAGCAGAGAACCACGCCTCCCCACCGTGGTATCTTTTTAGATACCCGTTAAGATTCAGAACATCACAGTTCATCGATGTATCATTGATGAAGGCGCATCCACATGCATCATGTCCCAAATATTCTGGAAAAAACTCGGCTCCCCTAAGATAGTACCATCTACCATCAGCCTGAGAGCTTATGATGATCGACCATGATCCCCTAAAGGGATCTTTCAAAATTTCCCCGTAGAACTTGGGGGAAAAACCATCTTAATCGACATTGAAGTTATCGACGCCACACTTAATTACAATATATTGTTTGTACGTATCTACATGTATTCTATGAAGAAAGTTTCCTCTTCTATGTTTCAAACAATGATGTTCCCCCACAACGGCAAAATCGTCACCATCAACCAACTTACCATTATGAGCCTAACCATTCCACCAACTTATATGCTTTTTCAGTCATTGACATGGGTCCTAGAATCTTCAAGGACCCCTCCTTGCTGGGGGCATATCTCAAAGTACCACCTCTCCTACACCCCTCAACACAATTTTGTATAGTATCTTCTAATGGAATCGATATCGAAGCCAATACTCCCCCAATCAAGGAACCTCCCCACATCAAAGTTCCACTAGTTGGAGAATTATTACCTCAGAAACTCCTTGAGAACCCCACTACACCAATTATCCCAGATTCCCCCCCCCCCTCCAGGGGAAAATCCCAGTTTAGGAGACATTACTCTAATCCATTACCCAAATTCCCTTTTTCTACCCTCCACCTGGAGTCCAATCGTTCCAGGTAGATGCAACCCTTACCCTTAAAAACATGGTTCTTTCCATCCTATATGGTAGCTTCATCCACCCACGATGGTTCCTCAACCCTCTCTCCCTCCTCAGACAGAGGAAATACTGATGAAAATCCCAGTATAGGCTCCTGCCACACCACCCTCACCCCCCACTATTGGCACCATTACCAATGTTGGGGGTAGACGAGAAAATAAATATCCCACAACTCAAATTCGTCCCCGAGTTCAACATCCTTGTGCACTATGAAAAAGAGAAGGAAACCCCACTAATAGATGTCCTATTGTTCCCAAGCTATGAAATCTGATCCATCTTCCTAGAGAAACCACCTTTCTCGCCACTCCACCAAGTACGTCCACCGCTACTATGGAGTCCTCAAACACATGCAATAATGGGTTGCAAACCAAATTCCCTTGCACCATCTGTTCAGAATACGACCACTACACTCATCATTGCTCAAATCTACCTCAGATTCACCAAATGTTAGTTGTAGTATACCAAACATCTCATCCAGAGCCTTCTTAACCACCCCTTACTGAGGCTCACATCACTGACATTCGATATATTTCATCATTAGTCCCTGTGTGAACAAGGTACCTTCTATAGTATCGAGACATTCACTTTATGTCTAGTGATCCTTCGCACCCTATACACGATATCCCTTCTACGTCCTCACCACTTGAGGACAACAATGCTTACCCATTGAAAGATTCCCTTGTCACCTCCAAGGATCCCATGTATTCTCGTATATTTCATTGCGACAAAGATATCCTAGAGGAACTCACTAACCCTGATTGCTCATGAAGTTCGCTCCATCATTGAGCACTTTTTCTTTCACATGAGACTTTTCATCCTCCTACCCAAGCCTCCATGTGCGCAATCAAAACCAAGGATTTTATTCCTTCAGAGCATATATACTGGTTCAAAAACCTTATATGTTCCCTAAATTATTTTGAAGAAGGAAACATGGCCAACATTTCGCCCACCTTCAAAATTAACATTTCCACTAAACCAGGAATTGTAGAAGAAATCACCATTGGCGCCACATGATCCACTCAAGAACTCATTTCTTACAAATATCTCTTTCAGGAATACCAAGATATTTTTTCCTTGACATATATTGATCCATAATTGGATCCAGGAGCTTGATGGGGCTCAGAAAGGCCTAAACATCAAATTTCTCAGAATGGATTCAAAATAGATGTGTGCATAGACCTCATCGATACGAACCCAACACAACTTGAATGGGCTCAAATGGAGGTCACATTCTCAAGATATCGCGATCTGTTCATTTGGATAAACATGCAAAAAAATTATGCATGTACAGTCCGTACAGTGCCACATGGAAACTGACTGTACAGGTCGTACAACCATACAGATGAAGTGGAAGATACAATTGGCACTAATGTGGAAACATCTGGAGGTGACACATGGCAGGGTGACTGGGCATACAAACATATAATGTGTCATATAGGTGGACCAATCCAAGAGTGACACATGTCACCCTTGTAGTGGTGACACGTCGCACGTCCGTATGGATGACATGGAAGGTCTGTACAATCCATACGACACGTTGCATTTACATGGAAGGTACAGGTGGTAGACAATTGGGAAAATCGACAGTCAACACATGGCAATGTACTCGACAAATGAGAAGGTGTCACGTGTCCCAGACATGGGATGCCACATGGCACCTATAGATTGGTTAAATTTATTACAAAATTGGTTGAACTCCATGATTTTTGAACCCATGACCTCCTATCCGGGAAATGACTTGGGAGTAGGCCGGGCGACGAGTCCGCCTACCGGGTGTTTCTTACCCCTTAACGTCTCCACTTATATTTAAGTTTGATGGTGGATGTGGTTGGTGGATAATTCGTCTTGGGCTAGGCCCCAGCCCCTGGTGCGGTCATGTATCTATGCTATATAACAATTCCTTGTTATCTGTTTCGGCATGCTTTTTGTTGTGGGTCTATCCTGGATCCTGGTCACATCTAAACCACCCACATAACCCGATTCTATTTCGTTGAGTGTTGGAGAATTAGGGTTAGCCCCAGTTTGTTGGGATCACCCACCGACCAGGGGTCTTAACCATTGGCTTATATCCAAAGAGCTTAACTAGTTCATAGCACGTGGGCTAAGGAACATGGACACATGCGCCATCAACACAAGACCAGGGGTTGGAGCTTAAGGGGCCAGTGATCCAAGATTAGCGCCTGGCCCATTGAAAAACACTCATATGTCCAGGAGCCGAACAAAAGGGGGATGCACCCTATTCAAATGCAAAAGTGGGTTTTTGACTTTGGAATAGTGATTTTTATTGATTTTCTCAGCAAATTTGTGGGATTTTGGTCTTTTTCGGGGGATATTGGGCACTTGTTTAGGCTAGATATTGGGGGGAATTTGAGATATGGTTACCAAATTTAGATCAATATAATCCAGGGCTTCTTGATTCCATGGGAGAATAGTCAAAGAAATTTTATGCTGAAGATTTTCCAAGACAAAGCCATTTTTACGCAGAGAAGCTATTGAGGAGCTCACCTTTGCAGGCCATTTTTGGGAGCTCCGGTCATCCGATTTCAGTGTCGTTTCTTTTTTTGGGTTCTAGAGATATGGTAGAATAAGACCAGATCCATTTTTTAACCTTTTATCATGACTGTGATGTATTTTTAAAGATTTGAACAGAAATAAGAAAGCCTCACCCACTGAGACAAAGGCCCAAAGACGTAGGCAAGATTGTTGAACTCCATTATCACTTTGGTGTTCTATGGTTTGTTGTTATTCATTCTTTATTTCAGATCTATATATGTGCATATGGTTGTGATGTTTCTTCTATAAATATTCCTCTTTCATTCAGCTTCCTAAATGGTTAATAAACACATGCATAATAACTCAACCATTGTCATTTAAAATATCTTTTTGGATCAAGTGGAATCAGAGCTAGTTGACGTTTGGATTTGAGTTTTTCATGTTAACCAGAGAAAAGCTACATTGTGGTGAAGGTGATATTTTTGAAGACAATCCATTGATTGGATTGAGAAATATAACTTCCTAAAGCAAGAAGATGGCATCGGAAGAGGGACTTTCTCAGGATGAGAAAGAGTTTTGAAAATCTTTCTTCACCATGTCGAAGATGATGAAGGTTTTGTATGATGATTAATTGAAATGGAAGAGACTGAAACTAGGTGAATCTTCAAAGGGAAAAAGTGAAGAAGTAGAGGATCCTCCTAAAAAAAACCCTTCACCTCCATCATCACTTCCTTCTTCTCCTTCCTCTTCAAGTTCAAGTTCCAAATCCAATGCAAAGAAACATGTCCATAAACATAAGAATGAAATAACTTTATTAAAACATGATGTTAAATTAGAATTACCCATATATGATGGTGAAGTTAATGCAGAGAGACTTGATAATTGGGTCAGAAAGATGGATGTCTATTGCAGTGTGCAACAGATCAAGGATGAGGCTACACAAATCAAGTTGGCATCATTGATACTTGCAGGAACAACACTCATCTAGTGGAAAAGCAAGTTGCAAAATGGCACGCAACAAGTGGGTAACGTATTTCCATCATGGAAAATTTTTATTTCTGCACTTAGAAAGCAATTCTATCCTTTAGGTTATAAAGAGAGAACATTAATTGAATGGAAAGCTTTAAAACTAAGAAAATGAAAAACAATGCAAGAATACACAAATGGCTTTCGTAAAATGGAATTGATGTTAGATATTCCATTACGTGCCCAAGAAACTCTTATCAAGTATATAGGAGGTTTACCTACACATATTCGAAATATTGTATTCATGTTTGGACCAACTAATCTTGAAGAGGTTTATGTTCAAGCGACATACATTGAAGCAGGGAAAACAAGGGTTGGTGTAACAGGGGAATCATATTGAAGGAAAGAGGACAAAAGGAAGTGGAATGGAAAGAAGGAAAATTCAGTGGCGAGAAAGGAAGAGAAACCATCTTGAAAGAATTGCAAGAAAGAGGGGCATGATGAGGACCGTTGTTGGCAATTTCATCCCAAGAATAGATCGAAGTGGTTCAAGGAAAAGAAGGGAAGGAAAATAGTTGCAACAACAACACAACCCACAAACGTGGGATCACATTCAAGTGATGAATCTAAGGTTTCATTGGTTGGTATGAGAGGTAAAATTGGTGAAGGATTTGATTGTTTAAGTAACTTGTTTCACATAAGGGTCATCATGAGGCACACTAATATAGACACATTGATAGATAATGGATCTCAATATAACTTAATTTCAAAGGAATTGGTTAAGAAGTTGGGATTAAAAACACATATGCATCATAAGCCTTAGACACTTAAATGGATAAGCAACAATAATCAATTGCACATAAAAAATAAGTGCACATTAAAATTTGCAATTTCATCTAAGTTTGTGGATGAGGTAACATGTGATGTGGTGCCACTAAGTGATGTAGGAGAATTTCCTTCAAAGTCAAAACACAAGCGTGGAGGCAAAGGAACGACATCTCAGCATGACAGAGCTTCAAATCAACATTTAACTGAGAACTAAATCAAGTTGTTGAGATATTTTGTAAACAACATTTTAAATATGTAACTTGTTTGTAGAGTCGTGAAGGACTGTAAGAGGATGTAGATATGGAGTGTTGAATCTTATTTGGCAATAACTATTGGTTATTGTAATAGGAAAAATTAGGTAACCACTAAGAGTTTGGTAGGATAGGTTACAAAAATGACGATTATAGCTCGTGGAGATGGTCCTTAGATAGTTTATTGTTGCATTGTAATAGAATAGAATGTATGAGTATTCTAAGAGATATATATCAGAGAGATATCATAGAACATAGTAGAGCAGAAGAAACACTATGTATTTTTTTTTCATGAATGAATAGAACAAACAAATTGTCCCAAATCCTTGGACTGTATTCATTTGATGTCTGGATGAATGAATTTTATATTTTGTCTATGTGATTTATGAAAGGTGTGCATCTTGAACGAAAGAAGTACGTTGAATGATTCTCAGATTGACTCATAAGAGTTCAAAGACAGAACAAGGGAAACTTATACTAGGTGCAATGTGTGCACAACATTAAGAAGCGACCAAGCGTTGAAGAACCAGAACAAAGGAATGGCAGGTGGGTGAGAATAATTTATTTTCAAGAAATCCTTCAATCTGAGTTACCAAAATCCCAAGAACGCAAGGTGTGTGTGGGAAGTTGAAAATCCCTCAAGGATCAATTTGAGGAGAGATAACACTTTTTGTAAGTGTTGACGAGATCACAAAGTCAGACTCATAGGAGGAGAAAAAGTTCGAAACCTTTGAAAACTAATAAATCTTCTACGCGGGAAGAAATCAGAAGCTCGGGAGGAGGACCGACTGTGACCACTGGATCACAATGAAGAGGATTGACATAAATATGATTAGAGGAAGGTGCATGAGCCTTAATACCTGGCACTCATAGGAGGGAGAACATATCACAATTTGAGACTTAAGGTTTCCGAAGTCCGAAGAGATAGAAACCCGAAGTAGAATGATAGTCATCCGATCACAGGAACATATCTAAGTCGTCAGATTGTTTGGGGAATATTTCAAGAGTCAGATCATTGTAGTGGATCTGAGATGTCAGGTACTATGAGTTCAGGAAGAGGAAAGTTCGAAACTTGAAAAACCCAAATCCTGAAAAGCCAAAGGTCCGGAGAGGATATGGACTGTTAGATCCAGGAGGATACGTGTCAACAGGTTGGAAGATCGAGCAGAAGGGGGAGATTGAAGTGTTGAACCACCCAAATCTCAAAGAGCTGAAGAGACAAGAGTCTTTGATCTGTAAGTGGAGACTTGGCAGTAGATCGCGAGCTCTGGGTCAAGTTGTTGAGGAGTTTCGGTTGAGAACTGAGATTGTCGAAACCCGAAGACCCGAAGTGATTCTAAGACATCAGATATAAGAGAAACATGGCATAGATCCATGCACTCTGGGTAAAGTCCCAAAGTAATCCTCGATTTCTATATCAAGAGGACATGCGTAAAAAATCCACATACTTCGTGGGGAGGGAAAAGTTGAGAGTTGAAAAGTCTGAATTCTGGAGACACAAAGAGATTAGAGTTGTTGATCCAACAAGGACACACGTCTGTGGATTAGAGACTTCAGTTAGAAGCCAACAAAGGAAACGGTTGAAATTTGATAACTCCGGAGCCTGGAGTTACAAAGTGATCAACATCGTTGGTTGGTAGGACAGGTGTCTGCAGATCACCAGTCCTAGAAATTCGAAGTACGAAAGAGATTTGGGTTTGATATTTCAAAACTCTAAAGTCCAGAACTATGAAGAGATCACACCCATTGATCTCGAGGGAGCAGATATGGTCTGTAGATTTGAAAGGTGCAGGTTTGAACCATCGATTCAGACCATATCGTCAAGATCGTGGGATCGACAATCCCGTAGCATTTCAGGGACTAGAGTAGCGCAGATTTTAAATTATCGAGGGAGAGCCGCAATTCAAACCATGGTTTTGTTAGGAGGAAAAATGGAGGTTTGAGGAATATTGCGTGACCAAAATTAGTTTGACCCCAAACATCTTGTGGTTGTGCCTGCAATCACGTGGTCATCACTAAGGCCACATCAAGAGGACTTATCAAGAAAAGGATCTAACGCCCGATAATCTGTGATTTCATAGGAAAGTGAAAGGGAAGGTTGCGAGCACCATTAGACCTGCAACAAGAAGCTGAAAGGTCCTGTGTATAATCACAAAAGGAAACCATCAAGCTTTCATGGACTCACTCTACTCAAGAATCTAAGATCCAAGAATGGGAGGTCGTGTAACCCTATGGGGGAGTACGGGGGATGCATAAGGTGGTGTGAGAGATGATTTTAATTTTGCTTGCAGACAAAAAAAAAATATAAAGGAGTTAAGTTGGTATCAATTGTGGTATCAAGAAATTTCATTTCTATTTGTAGGTGACACAGTGGAATCATGCCACCCAGAAGGCATAGAGAGAATGAAAACTTGGAAGAAGAAGTGAGGTGACTCTGAATGAGACTAGACGCCATGGAAACAACATAGAGGAGAGCACCAGATGTTGGAGATATTAGTGAAGATGAGAACCAAGAAGTAGAGGGTGAATAAAATGTAGCAGAGGATGTTGCACATGATTTCTTGATAAAAGTTGTTTCAAATATAGGAGCCACGGAAAAAATAGAGGTACCAATGTATGAAGGAAATTTAGAAGTTGAAGAATTGTTACAGTGGGTACATTCTATGGACAAGTACTTCGATTACGAAGATATCAAAGAAGACAAGATGGTGAAGCATGCCGTGACAATACTTAAGGCTCATGCAATGCTATGGTGGGATGAACTGCAATACAAATGCAAGAGAAATGGTAAGAAGAAAATTAAAAACTGGGATAGGATGGTAGCCAAGATGAAGGCCAAATTTATCCTGAAGGATTACCAAATCAATTTGTTCAAGAGATTGCAAAACCTGAAACAGAGGGGATAATTAGTGAAGGAGTACACTAAGGAATTGTACAGACTAAACATCAGGGCTGGACAGAAAGAGAATGAAGATGAGAAAACAACCAGGTATATCAATGGGATGAGATATGAAATACAAGAGGAGATCAACATAATGTTTGTTAGTAAATTCGAGGATGCTTATCAATCAACCTTGAAAGATGAAAAAAAATTGGCTAGGTAACAAAGCCAATGAAGCAGAGGAGGATATTCATGCAGAGGTAAGGGAACCAATAGAGAGAAGTTCCAAAATTCAAAGCATGAAGCTGATAAAAAACATAGTCACCCAGAGAAAGGTGGAAGTTCTAGAGAAGGACAACATGGACGAATAAGTTCTTTTTCCAGAGGAAGAGGAAGAGGAAGAGCCATAGGAGGTGTAGTTACATTTTATACCTGTGGAAAACTAGGGCACAAGTCTTGGGAATGTCTCGAGAGAAAGAATGAAGGAGGAGAAGAAGAACACGTTGTTGAAGCATAGAAGCATGTGGAAGTAGAAGAATAAGGAGGAGGAAAGAACCTCATGATGAGGAAAATTCTTCTTAAACCAGAGAAGGATGTAGATGAACCAGTTCAACAAACAATTCTATTCATAACTACTTGCAAGTCGAAGGATAGATTTTGCAAGGTGATCATAGACAGTGGGAGCACTGACAATCTAGTATCCATAGAGATGGTGGAGAAGTTGGAGTTGAAGACAACTGCACATCCAAACCCATACAAGGTATCATGGTTGCAGAAAGGAAATCAAGTAATGGTAAGTCAACAGTGCCTAGTTGAATTTAAAATAGGGGGTTATAGGGATGAAATATTGTGTGATGTAATTCCTATGGATGTCTGTCATATTTTATTGGGGAGACCATGGTAGTTCAACCAAAAAGTTATTCATGATGGAAGGAAGAATAATTATACCCGATAAAAGAATGGTAGGACACATATGTTGTTACCCATAGAAGACAAAGAGAAAAAGAGAGAGGCTAGTTCAAGTATACTTCTCATGAGTGGGAAGGAACTCTTGAATGAAGTAATGAAGGAGAAAGAAATGCAGTTCGTTGTAGTGAGGAAGCCTAGCATTATCCTTACAAACACTTTTGTAGAATATTTTCCTAAATAAATCCAGGAATTGTTAGAAAACTTTGCATACATAGTAGTGGATGAGTTACCACACTCATTGCCACCCATTAGGAGTATAAGCCATCATATTGACCTTATTCCAGGAGATAGTTTACCAAACAAAGAATCTTATAGGTTGACACCTAGAGAGAATGAGGAAGTCAAAAATCAAGTCCAAGAGTTGTTGGATAAAGCTTTAGTCATGGAAAGCCTAAGCCCATGCACAATACCAACTGTGTTAAGTACAAACAAGGATGGAGGCTGGAGAATGTGTATAGATTCCATAGCCATCAACAAGATAACCATTAGGTACAGATTCCCTTTATGGAGGATGGATGATTTGATGGATTGTTTGAGTGGAGCAAGCTATGTTTCCAAGATAGACTTGAAGAGTGGATATCATCAAATAAGAATTAGAGAGGGAGATGAATGGAAAACAACATTCAAGACAAATGAAGGATTGTTTGAATGGATGGTCATGCCATTTGGTTTGACAAATGCACCAATCACATTTATGAGATTGATGAATGAAGTACTGAAATACTTCATAGGAAAATTTGTCATAGTATATCTGGATGACATACTAATATTTAGTAATACAAGGAGAGAACACTTAAGACATATGGCATCAGTGATGGAAAGGTTGCAGCAAGAGAAGTTGCTAATAAATCTGAAGAAATGTTCTTTTATGAAGACATAACTCATAACTTGGGTTTTGTTATCTCTTCAAATGAATTGAATATGGATCTAGAAAAGGTAAGAGAAATCAAAGAATGTCCATCACCAAGCAGCACATTTCAGGTAAGATGTTTTCATGGGTTAGCAAGATTTTATAGAAAATTTATCATAAATTGCAGTGGCATATGCTCACCCATGTTGGAGACTGTGTAGAAGAAACACAAGTCCTTCAGTTGGACAGAGGAATATGAAAAAAGTTTGAAAGTGTTGAAAGAGAAGATCACAGAACAACCAATTCTGGTCTTACCAGATTTTCGAAAAACATTTCAGGTGAGATGTGATGCAAGTGGATTAGCTATTGGAGCAATCTTGAGTCAGGATAATAGGTCAATTTCTAATTTCAGTGAGAAGTTGAATGTCACCAAGAAAAAGTATTTGACATATGAAAAAGAATTTTATGCATTGATTCAAGCTTTGAAGAAGTGAAGACACTATCTAATTCCTAAAGAATTTGTCTTGTATAGTGATAACCAAGATTTGCAGTTTATTACTAAGCAAGAAAAGTTGAATCAGAAACATGCAAAATGGGTAGAATTTATGCAAAAGTTTACTTTTGTTATTGAACATATTGTTGGAACTGCTAACAAAGTTGCAGATTCTTTGAGCAGGAGGATTTTGATTGTATAGGAATTTCAAGTGGAAACCTTGGGGTTTGAACACCTCAATGAGATGTATAAAGAAGATGCATATTTTAAGGAATCTTACGAGGCATGAAAGAATAATTTGTTGGGATATATAATCCCATGGACTGAATATTTGATCCAGGATGGATTATTGTTCAAAGGAATCCAATTATGCATACTGAAATGCTCAATGAGAGACAACCTATTGAAAGAGAAACACAGTGGAGGTTTAGCTGGACATTTCGGTCACATTAAGACATTTGCACAACTGAGAAATTCATATTATTGGTCGAGCATGAGGGTAGAAGTGAAAACATTTGTGAACAAGTGAATAATTTTTTATTATGCAAAAGGAAGACAACAAAAAAAAGGTTTGTATCATCCATTACCGATTCCAGAGAGGTCGTGGGAAGCAATCAATATGGATTTTGTTTTGGGATTGCCCAGAACTCAGAAAGGGAGCGATTCCATATTTTTTGTGGTGGATAGATTTTCAAAAATGGCACATTTCATACCATGCCAAATTACAAACGATGCTACACACATAGCCAAATTTTTTTTCATACAAGTAGTGAGACTACATGGAATTCCTAGGAGCATAGTCTTAGACAAGGACACCAAATTTATAGGACACTTTAGGAAGACTCTATGGAAGCGTCTGGGGACAAACTTGTCCTTTAGTTCAGCATATCACCCTTAGACTGATGGATAGATTGAACTAGTAAACATGAGTATGGGAAACTTGTTGAGAAGTTTAGTCACTGAGCAAGGTAGTCAATGGGATCAGATTCTGGCACAAGCAGGATTTGCATTCAATAATTCAGTGAATAGAAGCATAGGGACAAGTCCATTTGAAATTGTGTATGGTATACAAACAAGAGGGATTACAGAGTTGAGAGATCTAAATCAATATGAGTTCAGAAGTGTTGGAGTAGAGAATTTTGCAACAGAAATGCAGAAACTCCATGACAGAGTCAGAGAACAACTACATAACGACAACCAAAAATATAAGAGAAGAGTTGATCAAAAGAGGAGAGAAGTTCAATTTGAAGTTGGAGATGAAGCTTTATCTCATTTGAGAAAATAAAGGTTTCCAAGGGGAACATATAACAAATTGAAGACAAAGAAGATATGACCATGCAAGATTCTCATAAAATGTGCAGCCAATGCTTATGAAATTGAGTTGCTAGACAATGTTGGGATATCGCCGATATTAAATGTTGCAAACTTGTATCCTTAAAATATAGATGAGGTAGGAGAATCATATGATCATGAAGAAATTTAGTGGGATGAAGAACTGCCCACAGCAGAAAAACCTCAGATGGAGAAAATCATTGAACAAAGAGATGGAAACAAGACCAGGAGGAAGACATATCCTGAGTATTTAATGAAGTGGAAAGATCATCCAATGGAATATGCAAGTTGGGTCATAGAACTTGATATTTTGAAGCATGTAAAAATAGTACAGGAGCTCATGGATAGGAGTCCATGAAAATTTTAACCAGAGGAGTATGATGCAGGAGCATTGCCTTCAAAGTCAAAATGCAAGCATGGAGGCAAAGGAACGACATCTCAGCATAACAAAGTTTCAAATCAACATTTAACTTAGAATTAAATCAAGTTGTTGAGATATTTTGTAAATAACATTTTAAATATGTAACTTGTTTTTAAAGTTGTGAAGGACTGTAATAGGTTGTAGATATGGAGTGTTGACTCTTATCTGGAACTAACTATTATTTATTGTAACCAATAAGAGTTTGATAAGATAGGTTACAGACAGGACGACGAGAGCTCATGGAGCCGGTCCTTACATAGTTTATTGTTCCATTGTAATAGAACATAATGTATGAGTATTGTAAGAGATAGAGATCAAAGACAGATCATACACTAGTACATTTCAGTCAAATTCCGATGGCGCATTTGACGCAATTTCCACTTTATATTGCCAGGAGAATGACAAACAATAGATCCCCTCAAACATCGTTTCACATGATGTCTCTTTTCTGACGACATAGATTTTGTCTATATTGAGACGTCTTGGATGTGGCAAGACCGACGGCTTGGATATGGAAAGATCGACATCCTGGATGTGGCAAGAGATATGTCTTGAACGTGGCAAGAGGGACGTCTTGGACGTGGCAAGAGAGAATTCCTGGACATGGAAAGAGAGATGTCTGGGACATGGAAAGAGTGACGTCTTGGAGGTGGAAAGAGAGATGTCTTGGAAGTGGCAAGAGGTATCATCTCCGACGTGGTTTCTATGGGAGTGACACTCTTGGAGGTGGAAAGAGCGACTTTAAGAGGTATCATATTCAACATGGTTTCTATGGGAGAGACACTCTTGGAGGTGGCAAGAACGATGTCCTAGAGGTGGCAAGAGCGATGCTAAGAGGTATCATCTCCGACATGGTTTCTATGGCAGAGACACTCCAATATGTCGCAATAATGATTGTGTTGTAGGTATTTTAAAAAACATACAATATCAATACTGAGAGGAATAGGTACATTAACCTTTGCTAAGATACTAGCCATATCAATATTTAAATATATATCATCGGTCTTAGGCAAGGTTGGTTGAGGAGGAGGACTAAATTCCAATGGTAAAGGGGGTCTTGTCAAGATCAGCCACAACAACTTTCTGCTCAACAAGAGAAAAAAAAACCAAAAGACAGTCCACCTTTTCCAAAAATATTAGAACAGAGTGAGACAACCCCTTAGCTAGATTTTGACTTCTTAGGAAAACTTCAGAACTTATGTGTCAAAATTCCTCTGATCCAAGCAATCAAATATGTTCCTATCAATAACAAGGATGTTAAAGATCTATTCCTAAAGAAACAAGGAGGAAGAGGAAAGATCCATATACCATCCATGTCATAGATTGACTTTCCGATCTTATGTTGGATCCATGCATCCTTGTAGTAGACATCCACATAAACAATTAGATGATAGCCTAATATAAAAGACTTTGATTAACCTAGGAGAAACCATCAATGTCATTACTAAAGAAACCATGGAAAAACTAAAGCTCCAAAATCTACGAAGGCAAACCCATACTGTTCTCCAGATGGTTGACTGATATATTTTTAAGCCAGAAGCGATGTTGGACGACACTATGGTCTCAATAGACTCATGGGAGAAACCTCCAGAATTCATGGTGCTATAGACAAAATCTAGACTCAGTGACTGTCCTTTGATCCTTGGTAGATATTTGTTGGCAATAGTTGATGCTTACAATAGTTGTAGATAAGGATATATGACTATCACTCATGGTCAACCTCTTAAGAAATTCATTTTGTATCCTCCAGCTAAACCATTCCTAGAGACTGAGGAAAATAGAGTTTTAACAACCTCATTTGTTCTTTGTCTTTGATAGAAGAAACTTGTCTCCCCATTGGCTCAAATTATCCTTTCATAAGAGTAGGTTTCATCTTCTACATCATTGTTAGAACATGTTCCTATTGATTTTGGAATTATTTGGGATCTTTACAATCATTGAGAAATGATTGGATACATCATGAACACTTCAGGTTTAAGTTTGAAGCTTGAATTTGTAGTCTTGTATGCAGATTGGGGTACCTTAACACATATCTCATTATTTCAATTGAATTAAGGAGATGAATGGCAAGCGATTTCAATTGGAACGAATAGAGTTCTACTCCATTGGCACCAATATTGCTTTGTTATTTACAATGCTGACATTTGGATTTTAATAAAGGATATGTCTTCACTTGGAGTTTGTTGGTTTTAAACCCTTTTCATTGTAAAAGTCTCCATTGAATCACTTCCATACCCTTCCACATTATCGTCTATGTGTTTGTTGTGCATAATCAGTGCTCTTACAACACAAAATCATTTCAAGCTTCTATACAAGCATTGCATGTTTCTCTGCCTATGTGAAGCTTCATCACTAGATTCATGCTTGATCGTGGTCCTTGATTAAAAAATTTCAATCTAGGTTGGGGGAGATTCAATTTGTTTTATTCAATAGCGATATTAACTTTATCAAAATCTTGCAAAACATTATCACTCCAAAAGGTAGGTTGTTACACAATTCTTTTGTCGTTTTGGTGGATCAATCTAGGGAGTGAGCCACCTATTGAATCTTTCAAAAGAATTCACCCCTATCACCTATTTTTTGTCTTCATACAAAGTCCCAGAGCTTTCCAATCTTTGCAATCACATTGAAGTATTTTTGGCCTAAAATCGCCTATGACTTGAAGGTTTTTAATAATTTAAATTGTCAATGACGTTTGATCTCTATTTCTCTCAGTGGTAGTATTGAAATCTACAATTTTCATATTTTTCGCTACCAAGGTTTTAACTAGAAATTTATATATGGAGGGAATTTATCTTATTCATTTTCCACCCCAAGGTTGCCTCTGCAATGTACTTTTTGGTAGGTATGTTTCCAACACTATAGAGATGCTACTCAAAGTTCAGAGTGTAGTGAAAGGGGTAAACAGGTTGTTAAGATAAGTTGTAGCCTCCCCAACCATATTCAAATCTAGTTTTTATCATGTTGTTGCCTCCGTAAGAAGCCATTTCATGTGGATGGGACCAAATGCATTGGCTAAGTGGATTTTATGAATTAAATTCTCCTTGAACATGGTTTCTTAGCCAAAATTTTATTCCACGAGTCCATTGATGACTTTTCAATGTAGACCTTCCAAGCCATAGTGAGAATGTGAGTATATAATATGCACAAAGTTTGATTTGAGCCTCGAGCTTTGCCAATGCACAATCAAAGGTTATAAAGGAAAATTGGCATGGCTATGTTTTAAGACAAATTTTCATCTAAATTTGTACTATAAAAATGCCATCATATAATTCAATCTATTAATTCTCCTTGAAAAGAAAAAAAATAGATAATTCAATCTAATTCTTGTCCTTGAGAAGAAAAAAATTGACTATACAGAGAATGGCATATTTTAAAAAATGCACATTAACTTCAATCTTTAACAATTCATTCAAGAAGGTTGATCCTTTTGGTTCCAAGTGAAAAGGTATATTGCTATGCCTTCCTAAACTTCAATAGCTAGGAAAATGGATATTAGTTCTATCAAACTTTGCTTGAGAAATGCAGTCAACCTCCCAGCTTACATAATCAAGAGAAATTCACGAAGTCAAGCATATATGGAAAAGTACTACCAACTAGCCTACTCTCAACCATATCTCTCATCAAACATAACGGTGAAAAATAACATTCACAAATATGGGTGGTAAATAATTTTTTTTCTGACAATTCCTTAAAAAAGGTTCATATTTTGAGTTCCAAGTTAGGGCATATTGCCCTGCCTTCCTCAACTTCAATAGTGATGAAAAAAAAAATTAGTTATGTCAAACGTTTCCTTTGAGATGCACCCAACCTCCCAACTTGTATAATCGATATAAGTTCACAAACTCTAGCATAGATGGAGCATTTCTACAATCAGCCAACTCTTAATCATAACTCTCATCAAACATAAAGGTCAAAAATAAACTTCACAAGTATGGATGGTCGTTCAAACAAATGTCCATTTGAACATATTCAGTATTTTCAATAAAAAATGATAGGTAGATAGTGAATGAGGTTTAATATTTAACATTTTCAATAAAAAATGACAGGTAGATAGTGAATCAGGTTTGATCCATAATATGCAGAAGGCTAATTTGATCATTTTTCTAGAAAAATCAAAGAAAATATATGAAATGCATTTGGATTTCCTACTAGTGGGAAGGAATGTCAAAATGAAGTTGATTCCCACTCCAATATTATGTATGGAGTTGATTAATAAACGTTTTTCTGTCTATGAATGAATCAATTCTAGAAGGAAATAGCTACCCATAATGTCATGATGCCATCCTTGAACCCTCACACGAACCCATTGAAATTCCCACCTTGTGTGAAGTAATAGCACTTACAAACACTAGCCCTTCAAGAGGAAACAAATGTATTTGATATTTAGCTTTAATAAACACTTCGACAAGACTTGAGGAACAGACGGACACTGGTCATAATTCTATTGCCTCTAAAAGGAGTTATCAACATAGTTCTGCACAAATCACTTTGAGGTCAAATAGAAGAGGGTAACACCCCATGATCTAAAGCGCATATTAAGCATGAGAAACAACATTGCACCAATATCTTTAGTTTCTTCTGTTACCCATTAAATGGGATTCTTCTGATTAATTTATAAAATCCCTAGTACTTAAAGTCAAATGCACATGATAACCATCATATACATGCACATAATGGGAGTTGAACATCTGGTACAATAGGCAGGCAATGTTGTTAATAGAGAACAAACTAGTGAAATGAAAAGTTGGAGAAACATGTAGAAATATATTTCAGTTCATTTTCTTATATGAAGTTTGAACTATGTTCCTTTGAAATGGTTAAAAGCCAGCAAAAAATAAAGCCATAGCAGTACCAATAATACCAGGATATTGCCTGTCAGAGTATCTTCCCATGGAATACACTGGTCAATTAAAATATTTCAATAGGAAGAATTGACCCAAAAACTCCTTACACCAATGAATAATGATATAAATTCCACTTAACATTTGCTTTCTTATTTACTATTAAACTATAACTCAAACAAATTGGACTATGTAAAGCACATTCATCAAGGCAATAAACCTTTCAATTCCTTCCTATCTACATCGAATGCCTACATTATCAAAAAGCGACACCTGAATGATGAGTTTATGATTGAAAAAAGAGAAACTACAAGAGATTTACCCAAAAGGGTCAAGATATTTGATACCTCGGTCACAAACCCCTTTACATATACATGAGAAAAAATATCTAAAGAATCTGGCACTCAACATTCCTACTTGATGCAGAACATTATTGAAAAATTATTCAAGTCAAAACTTTTGGATAATGTATGGTCTTTAAAATGAAGAGCTAACCTAGAAACTTTTAACAAAGAATGACAAATGTAAACATAATTTCCAGATATTCCAAACATTGTATTTACCTTCGCCATGGAAATTGCATCATCGACTTATTTTTTTGTTTCCTTTTCAATATCCTATACAAAATTCAAGTTACAGGAAATCATTGCAACCTATCTTGAACTGCAAACCTTGCATACTAGGTGAATATGATCAGAAACATTTAAGCCACAATACAAAAAAATCATGCTTGGGAAAAATAATATCTATTGAATCCTTTTGGCACCTTCAATTCCGTTGATGTGGCTATGTTATGAGATAGCGCGAATTTACGTATCCTTTCAATCGAATCACGTTCCTGCAATGAAAACCACTAAAAAATATTCATATTCAATTCAGTCTTCCATTATAAAGCCTAGAAGCAAGAGATGTTTTGATGCATTAAGTTGTAAATTTCAAATAGTTTGCAGTACCTGTTTGACACCTGCTATTTCATCTCGGGTTCTATAAGTACTTCTTGGATCTGACATTGAGTGCCCATGGTACCTATATGTATCCATTTCAAGTATCTAAAGACATTACAACACAAACAACAAGGAAAAACATTCAGAATACAATCTCAACATTAAAAGAACTTTTCAAAATAATAATTCATGTAGAATGGTTGTAATGCGTAGGAAATCACTGGGAAGAAAAATCCTTTTTGTACATTATACTAACTGCATTTGTGAGGCATAACTGTAAAAACAAGGTCACAAAATATCTAAACCACCAACAAGGACTCAGATCACAAGTGGACTTTCAGGTCGCATACTATGAATAATAGGCCACATGGTTAATGTTTGAAAGAAGTATGTCCAAGAAAAATAGATCAGTGAAGTTTTCTACTAGGATTGACCTAATACATCAACAGATATACAATAGCCTTCAACATGCAAATCCCAGCACATATAGCACTTCTACATTGTGAAACTCAAAATTCTTGTTTTCCTTATACCATACAGCTCTGCACTCTAGCCAAAAACCCTTGCATTTTAAATTTTCTTATTTTCTTCCATGGCCTTATGTTAAATTTGTTGTTTCAAATTCATTTTTAAGTATTCAGTCAATTATAACAAGCATGAACCAAAATTCCAAAAATATTGAATTTTAGAATGTTTTAATTGAACATAAGTGTTAATTTTTTTATGACATGTCCAAGTGTTTTTGTCTTCTATTTGGACTCCTCTGAACCATTCCTGTAGATTTATTTTCTATTTGGCCTCCCCTCAATCATTATTATTATTCAACATGCAATAGATGTTTCTGACCAAGAATTTTTTGGGTTTGGCTCCTCAACAAACAACGAATTCTTTTAGCGTTCAAAGCATAAAACATGATATCTTTTGGTGGGTTCCTTGCTTAACTGAATCCAGAAAACAGATGCTCTACAATTGGAACATACCTTTTCAATAAATCTGAGAAAATTTAAAGCTTGAACCCAAATCCAGGTAACTCTATTGAGTTGATACAATCAGAATCCCATGGCCCTACACTTTAACTTCTAGGTTATCAATCAAAGCGTCTACACTTACCTTCTATATTATCAATCATATTGAAATTCCTGCGAAAGGGGCCAAGAGAAGTCATGACTTTGAATAATATATTTATATAGAATATATAAATGATAGTAGCGTTATACATCTTCATAGGTTGATGTTCTCTTAATAAGAGAAATCTGCATCCCATTTGTGCCATTTTTTCTACAACAAGAATGAAATCATGGTTAAAATTTCTAGGACTTTCAAAACTCAGGAAATCTACATCATAATGGTAAGGACCAGAACCATCAACCATCTTGTCAAACAAATGAAGCAAGCATCATATAGTATTACTTATACTCATTCACCATTTACCAAAATACCCGAATACTTTAAGAACATATGATTCACAATAATCTTCACTGAAATGAGTTGATAACTTCATTTGTACTTTCAAACTTGCAAAGATGAGGTCTTTGCTGACAAGACAAGTATACCTTAGAGGAATCCTGAACTCTCCCAAGAAAATTTGCAAGCTATCTAAGTTCAAGAACTCATGATAGACAACAAAATGTGTTATTTTTATAACAGATCAATATTTGTTGTGTCCTTCCAATATCGATGAGTTTTGCCTTTAATTGAAAAGACTAAAGTAATACTATCAAATCTGCTTCTCAAAATCATTTACTGGCAACTGTATGATTTTGAGGTTACGATAACCCTTTCTGGACTCTTCTTCTGCAAATGAATATATAGAGTTGTTATAAAGTGGATCCTTTACCAGGAGTTCTGGAAAAGAAAAAAACAAATCAGTGCACAAAAAATTCATATTGAAAGCGCTAACAATCTCTCACAAATATTTGCAAATGTTTTTGATAGATAGGCATTCAATACAATCTCATTTATTTTCCAATAAAAAGGATTTATATATATAGTCACATGTACATGTGAGATTAGGTACAATTTACACAATCTCTGGTGAATTCCACAAACTAAAAATACCAAAGTTTGGTAGTACTCTACCTAGCAATTCCTAATATCTCATATTGTTCATAATATTCCCCAACATCAACATCATCCATAAAAAAAAGGCAAAAAGAAATAATATGTTGATACTACAACCATCAATAATTTTCTTATGAGTCTTTGTGAGATTTGTAGAACAGAGCAGGTTGTAGATCTCTTGCACACCGTGATGGAGAAGGGTTATGCCTTGGACGAAGTTACCTGCCATACCCTCATGGATTTTATTTGTGATGAAGGTAAATGTCATGTAGTTGTAGAATTATTTCTTTCTTTCTGGTCAAAAGGCCATGTTTGGAATGTTATTACAGGTAATATATCAACCAAGAAGCTCTGTAGGAAGGGTAATTTAGAAGAGGCCAGGAATATTTGGCATGAAATATTGGGGTACAAAGCATCAAATTTGATAGGGTATAAAGAACCTATCAAAGCATGTACCATGAAAAAGCATGAGAAGTATTCTTCTCTTTTTCTTTTTCTTTTCCATACAAGAGAGGAAAGAGAATAGCCATAAATTTCATATATAGTAATGAAACATTGATTACTCTCACAACATTACTAGATTTGAAATCTTGTTACTATACATAAACTTTTAAAATATTAAACTTGAACACCTAGCAAGATTTGGAAAAGGTATCTCATGGTGCATCAGAGCATCTTCACTATGTCATGTTATTTAAGTAGGGAACTTCTTGTAGTCCTTTACCTGTAATACTTCTGAAGCAAATCCAAATTGCAATACTTTGTTTCTCTACAAACTATGTCATCTGTAAATCTAGCCATGAAAAGAAGAGTAATGCCCAGTGCTTTGAAAAAGAAACTCCTTGTTCGGATATGAACTAGCATTTCCATTTGACAAATTAAAGGTCCAAAAGACTTCAATTTATTCCTTCCCATGTGTTTCCTTACATACTCACTAGTATCACTTCAGGAAGCTCTCCTAGGTTGTATCTCAGAGATGCCTGGTAACTTAACCTTTTTGTAATTATTTTCTCAATAATGGGTGTGGGTTTGGATCAAGATGAATATCTTAAATCACTGTATTGTATCTTCAAGACAATCTAGCTATATTCATTCAATACAAGGCCTTCAAGAGCTATTATTAGATAGGTTTGTAAATAAAATGGATAAGAAAACCAATCAATTAACCAGAACATACATAGGATATATATATGATGGGTCAATAAACTAGAAAATGATGCTTATGACTCTTGCTGAAAAATCAAAGGTAAGATGACAGTTACCATGGGACCATTAAACATAGGAAAATGAATACTTTCAACTCATAGGCATAGAAAAAGATAGAAGAAAGTCTAACAATAACAATGAAAGAATCTTGCAAGCTTAATATATTAAAGAAAGTGTCTTTTTCACAATAACACTAGATTATAGAAGTCAAAATTGAACCTTCAGCCTCAAGGACTGAATTTCCCTCTCTTTTGTTACATCAATAGTCTATGGCTTTATATCCTTTACATGAGAAATCTATATCCTGAAAAGTAGGATCATATTTACTTAAAATAGACAGTAAAAAATTGTCACAAAAGAATAGGAAGAGATCCTAAAAACTAGGTCAACTCCTTATCTTTTATGATGTTTATCTCCTTCAAAATATTTTCCAAGTGTAGAAAACCTTTCAAGTCTATTGAATATCCATAGAAAACCAGATGGGTTGAATTTTCTATTTTTAGCCAAAGACTATTTTCTGTGCCCAAAAAATAGGAGGTTATTTCCATTTTTCCACCATCTAAAACACCTCATACATCAAGACAAAACCTTAAATATGATTTATTTAATTATCATGCATCTTAAGAAACCATTCTCGAGATGTTTGGCTGAGAAAAAGTTAGATCTAGGAAAAAATACGACCTCTCTGCCATGTCTGTGCTTTTGATGGCTAATGAATAGTTGAAATGTTCGCCTAAGCCACCGAAAATTCTGGAAATATTCCTCTCAAATATTCGTCCATATCTCTCAAATAAAAATAGAGTTTGGAAAAATAAGAGAGGTTTTTTTATATCGTATTATTTTGAGAAAAAACCTATCTCAGTTAAATTCATTTCAAAAATGTGTGTCAAACAGGTAAATTCTGAGAACCGAAAATTAGGGCTCAAAGATTACTTTGATTCTCCCAATCTATGACACTTGTAGGAAAATTGAGAGAGGTTATTGGTATTTGATATGTTAGGCACAAAAAACTACTACTGTTTCTCAAAATTATCTTCCATCTACTCAAAATCATCATTTGAAAATGATGACTCAACTGTTGGAAGATTGGTTGTTGTCATTGATGTCAACCCTAGTCATGGGTTTTGGACCGCAAGATTGATGAAGGTATTTGGAAATGAAGGAAAATGCACATGCAAATACAACACCCATGGATGGATAGTATACATCATGTTGTTTCCAGTGGTATGTGGCATGTCATGTGGATTCTCATGGTTGAGGACAAATGAATTTTTGAAGATGACAAAGTGAATTGAAGAAGGAAGTACATGTAGGCCCTGAAAATAATTAAAGAAAATAATTACAAAATAAGAAAGTGTCAGGTCGACCCTAATGTTAAAAGGAAGTGACATAAATGGTATAAATAAACATCATTATACATTCATTTGATACAAGTCAAATTTCATAGGTAATAAGAAGAAAAAAAGGCCGGATTTCAAGGGAGGATGAAGTCTTTTGGTGATGTGTTCTAAGGTATGTTATTTTCTGGTCATCTTACCATTTTTGCTATAACGTTTTTTATAGAATGATTCATATGGTGAAATCGCTATGGTATTAGGAAGACATATCGAGGTACCTTTGGTAAAAGGTTCATCTCTTGATTCGATAGAATTATGGAGATACACTCTATGGAAGATAGGGGTTGTGACCAGTCCTGAAGCTAGTCAATAAACAGGTGTTCCAGGTAAAATAGTCATAAATTTTTCATACATAATACAAATTTAGTGGGACCACTTCCATTGGAAAGAGTACAAAATTTATTTTCTTGTGTGTGAGTTTTAGAATCAAATGTTAAATATTGAGCGCGGGGCATGTTGTACAAGTTGGTTCTTCTAAACATACCAGAATTGAATAAAGTCTACCATTCTTTCTATAACCTCTTTTTGGGGAGGATTCAAGGAGTGAAAATTGGAGGAGTTTCAGAGAATACATCGAGTAATATTATCTACAGTATTAGAGTACTCCAAGAATTGAATAATTGCAGAAATTGAAGAAGTCTCAGGAAGCACTATCAGGTTCTATGTGATGATTGGTTGATGGTGATGATTTAATGTAAAGTTTTATTATCTCTCATATATTCTTGGGTGGAAGGAAGGGGGAAGCATGGAGAGTTCAACTCTCTCCTGATATTGGAGGATTGTATCTTCCTCTTGGAGGTTTATCCCTCCCTCTACATTTGGAAGTTGTAGCTACCTTTGGAAGTCATTACTTCCCTTGAACAATAAACTATTGATTATTACTCATATATTGTGCATGGTGTATTATGGTGTATTGGTGTAAATCTTATATTATTGTTCATTTCTCATTGGATATACTTGAATGGTTTAAGTATAAGTTGAAAAAGGTTTTAAGTTGTACTTGATATTGATTTACCCCCCTCTCACTATCAACATCATCCCAGTAAAAACGCATAATTTATGCACTTTCGGTGGCTTAGAAGCCCTTTTGGAAAGGCGCTTAGCTACCGAAACCTGAGTTTTGAATTTTTTGAAGGGAAAACAAAATCAAATTTTTTTCAAACTTTATTACAAACCTAAGGCTCTAAAAAATGAACCTTAAAAAATTTAGAAATGTATTTTTCAATGACTTCCTATCACCTAAAATAAAGAAATTTGACTGTGTTATTTCAGGAGATAACACCCACATCCATTAATTACAAGACAACATTAATACACAAAAGAAAATAAATGGGGCATAAATAAAAAAAAAATTCCCTTTTACAAAACTCACTAGAATTAAATGCATATTGATGTTGTGCGGGAATATTCTAGTCCCTATGGCTCTCTTAGAATAGCATTTTCTTATAATCTCAATGTTAAGAACCAAACATCAATATAGCATAGAAAAACCTCAAGAAAAGTACTCAACACCTTGAAAAAGAGATAATATCAGATAATAAGCCTCTTCGAGGGGGCAACCTCCTTTTACCCCACTTAAATGTTCAAGTACAAGAT